>QNGE01003368.1:5737-22138 GCA_008508345.1 Paragonimus westermani | reverse complement strand
TCTATCTGAATGCGAACGCTGCGATCAAATGTGAGTGATGGTCAACTTGAAAATAAACCAAATCCCCGACTACTCATCAGTAATCTAAAATATCGCCTTGCAGGTTTAATGAGTTCTGTGATCTCGACCTGTCTCGGAAGTCCTAATCGCGGGTTATCGATTGGAGTTAACAGGACGGTTACTGTGTCTCCTCCCGAGACGATCGGGCAACCAGATCATTGCTCACAAGCGAGAGTGGTTGAGCGTTCAGATTTGATAATTTGGTCGTACATAATGTGAGGTGAATGGCGCAGTGGTCAACACGGTTGCCTCATGAAAGGTGTGGCCGGAGTCCAAACCTCGGTCGTGGCAAGGATATGCACTACTGACGAGCTCTAATGAGAGCGAAACTCGGATCTTAAGAAAGATTTAGCAGATATTGAAGGCTACTGGTGAGTAGCTGGTTTATTTTCAAGTTGATCATCACTCACATTTGATCACAGCATTCATATTCAGATAGAATTTCCATCCAGCCTCTTTCGAAAAGAAGCACTAGACTCGAGTTTCGCTCTCACTAGAGCTCATCAGCAGTGCATATCCTTGCCACGGCCGGGATTTGAACTCCGGACATTCCAATCATGAGGCGACCGTGTTGACCACTGAGCCATTGACCTCACATTAGGCACGACCGAATTATCAAATCTGAATGCTGAATCACTCTGGCTTGTGAGCAATGATCAGGTTGCCCGATCGTCTCGAGAGGAGACACAGTAACCGTCCTGTTAACTCTAGTCGATAACCACGCGATTAGGACTTCCCAGGCAGGTCGAAATCACTGATCTTATTAGACTTGCTTGGCAATATTTTAGATTACTGATGAGTAGTCTGGGATTTGGTTTATTTTCAAGTTAAACGTCACTACTGATGAGCTTTAATGAGAGCGAATTTCGAGTCTAGTGTTTCTTTTCGAAAGAGGCTAGAATGTCGTTGGAGGTGTTCAGAAATTGGTCACTAGAAGGATGACAGGGTTCAGGAGAACTCCTCACCCGGAAAGCAGGCAGAATTCGTTCAATTCTCAATGGATTACAGACAACTCGGAGGGGGCCCAATTCTTACGTAAAAATTACCCCCACACCTTGGGTCAACCATTGGCTCATCTGCTCTCACTAAGTGAGGATGGAGGTTTATTAGGTCACTCAATGGAACTGAGTAATTGAACAGAGGTAACTCTGTAGGCAGAATAGCTCCATTGTTAGGGTTTGTTCGCTTCAGAACGCATTGTCCAACTCTGTGATCACGGGTAAATCGGTGGGGACTTATAAAATATTATTCGATCTGCACGTACGTGAGAGACAACTGGTACTACAGTTTTTCTAACCTCCATACTAACAAAAGCCCACAGGTCGTCAGCTGTGCACGTCCGACTGAATGTTGTTTCACTGTGTTTCAGTGTTCGTTGCTGAAGTAATTGCAGATAACAGTTTCATTGAATTCATCTTTTATTTACTTTTGTTGGCTTTCTCTTTATATCTATGAACTGACTAAAAAAACTCTTCAATGAATAGCACAAAAACAAAGATCTCCCTCCCTCCTGAAGAATTACAGTGAGAGGTGAGCAGTGAAGCTGATTTCCTCTAAAATGTTTCCTAAAAAATGAACTGGTCTCTATGGTTTATTCAGCACAGCCTTCGGAAATACAAACAGCTTGGGATTTTGGCTATTTAGAAACGTGCGACAGTCTCACTTTCACGGAATGTTGCAGTGGATCGCACAATACACCCGCAATGACAGAATCAATAACCATAACGACAGAGCGGCTACAGTGACAGTCACGGTCTGCAAAAAAGAAACACTTAGATGATTCGCCACCGGGTATATTTGATTAGGTCGCATTAAGATAACAAAAACTGATAGATGGAAGTGATTTTTTTATGTAGAGCAGATCTAACAGAAAATTGAGACGATTCAAGCGCAAGTATGAATAATTTAATGTTAAGCGCTCTGAATCCTTCTCTGTACACTCATACAGGAAGCGAGACGAACAACAGAAGGATTGTGGTAATGCGAAACGTAGAGAACCCACCTTATCTTGACCAGTAGTTGAAGGTTCAGTCAACCAGTTCGTTAGATCTCAAGGCAGTATATACTAGAAAGTTCGTCATACTTGGCATGTGTACTGAATTCTGTGTGCTCAACGGAACAAAACGAAAGTGACCATTAACTTCGGAAAACAACCATCTCGTGAATACAGTTGAGTAGTTGACGAGATGGCCCTATATTGCACAAGAATGTCTGACCTCATACACACCAACACGATAGTGGTTTGTACTCACCTTCTGCGCAATGAAAAAACTTATTGATTACCTTCATCTTTACAAAACGCAAATGTGGAATGTTGGTATATGCAGCAGGTTACCATTAAATTAAAGCAGGAAGAAAATAACGAAATTATCCGACAATCTTAAGGATAAGTTCAGTATATCGATTAGTGTTAGGGTACGAGTAGTTTTGGCAATTGTATGGCCATGAATCACGGTCGTTGGATTCACGTGGAATAGGCTACCAGCTACATATGTCTGAAAAATCAAAACAACAGCGAGACTGGTCGTGTTGAGTTGTGGGTGGATAAGAAGATTAGCATGTGAAAAAAGGCGCCACCTACCTAAAGTGTATAATAATGCGTTATGCAAAACGCAAGCAAGTGATGAGGAATTTCTGATCAGGTTGACAAAACCACTCATACTCACGACGAAATTTGGGAAGATGGGTTTATTTTGTTGCGAAGACAGGAGAAAGCGTGAGAAGGCATGTGCAGCCGTCAAGTTAGAGGAAAGAGTTTCTGGGTTCAACAGCTGACTAGTTACTTGTCTGAAAGTTGAGGAATAAATGACAACCTACGGTAGAACAGAAGTATGGAAAGATGATGGAAGTTTGCGTAGTATGGTTTGGTTCATTACTCTTCTACACAAGCAGCCAATCAGGAGTATTGTATACCAAGGGCAAATAACAGGATTTGCGTAGCTTTTGGTCACATGCATTCGAATAAATACCAACGAGATAAAATGCGAAGTATTAATTTTTTCCACACTGCCTGGTCTACAGGATCGGGTTCTGAAGGAACATTTCCTCATTTGTGTCCACGGCTACTATCAGTAAAAAATGGTGGTGAGTTGGACAACCTCATCTGTTTAATCCAAAGAGTGGTTTCAAATCATTGCTGAAAATGTTACGCAGCGACAAAGACCCAGTCAGAAAAAAGTGTATCGTTACTGATACCATCTCATGATATAAACTCTGCAAGACCGGTTTTGAGCGTTTTATGATTGTCAGATGCATTTTCTGGTTACGCTCCAAGGTGTGTGTCATGGCTCCAAGTAACGGTCTGTGCCCGGTTAGGTAACCATGAGTGAGTCAACAACCGCTGTCGCTACCTAATTTTATACCATGCAGTTAGCACTGGCTTATCAGGATCACTTTTGAGTATAGGACGACCACTGATTGACACCAAACATTTTCAACTTCTCGTAAACTGAGTTCAGTTACACCCAACCTCTGCCTTCACGTATGTAAATGTTTGATTAAAAAATGGTGATAAAAATTACTTCTCTTTCAGGGCTTGGCAACATCAACCAGTACGAGCAGGAGGTATGCTGGACTCAGATTCAGCGAGTCAAAGAGGCCGGCATGAAAGTTAACGAGAAAATCCAGTTATTGGATTGGGAACTAGGTTCGCTGTAAGCAGATGAAAAACAAGCACTGAATTGAGTGCTGACGTACTATTTATTACATCCGACTTCAGTTAGTGTGCATCAAATGCAGCAAACAGATAGTTTATGTGTGACTTATAGAAGTACAGCGGACCTATTTCACCAGAGGTGCTAGTCAACACAGACGACAAAATACGTCTGTCATCATATAAAAATATACCAGTTAGAATGAATGTATCTGATATACTGAACCGTGGCGTTGCTTATCTACTCTTCTACGGTCAGCCAGTCTGCGTCTGCCATACTGCACGAGTTGTAAGAACGCTCATTTAGTCGTGCGAGGAGCAACATAGATGGAACAAACAGATAGCTAGCGGCCCTCGTAAATAGACACATTCCCTGAAGGCTGGAAGTAAATCCGAAAACAACTGAAACTATGGATGCCTTGATAATAACCAGTAGCATGCCCTGCCATCCCTGATTGTTTACACCCAATACTCTGTTCGCATCCATTCGTCCAATATCTTTGGCTACGCCTTATATCTCGTGGATACTCATAAATCGTTCCGTGTCCGCGCACTGCCAAAATGAGTGGACTTTCTCTGCAGAGAATCTCACATGATTTACGTCTTCTTACTGCGTTATTTACATTTGTCAGACAGACCAACCAGTTTCGATGCAAAGTAGCAATGATTTCAGATGCACAACTGAGGTTTCAAAAGTATGGTTAGGGTAAAACATGTGAAATGAGTATACTTCATGAAGTTCAAGTTATCCTACGTGTTCATTTATGAAAAGGGCGTGCTAGTTTCAGGTACGAGTGATACTATGTTGTTTCGACCAGGCAATCAATAACCACACTTATCAACGTGGATCACTAATCAGGTTGCTGACAGAGCACTGACTGAGTGGAAACGGTCTTTATGAGTTCGCAAACTACTTGAATTCACACAAAATTACCCATCTGATGGTAGTCATTTTTTATGGTTAGAATGATAAGATAGCATATCGTGTGCAATTTTCTCATTTCACAATGCATTACACCACTGGCAGGCGCAAATAGTTTTATTTTGTACATTGATCTACGATTCGTGTTGTTGAACTTACTAATCAACCTGAATTAAGCAATCTCGTCTTGTGATTCCTAATTTCCCGCCGCCGATTCTCATTAGTTCCGCAGAGTTCGATATGAAGACACACGTTTGTGATGTTTCCATAAAACGCTTCTAGGTCAGCTGTTTGGCCAAACTACAACCTTTTCAATGACCCACAGATGATGTTTGGAGTTGCCTAAGTAAAAAGTTTGACAACAGAGGCAGTGTGTAAACCATCCGCAACAAATTTAGTACAAATGAAGTCAGACATTTTGGGCGTTATGTTTAACATTTTATTGATAAACAGATTGAGTACTACAACTTACTCCTAACGTTGTGTTATTCTCACTCTGTTTACCATAAGGCAAAGTGTATTGCTTCACCCAAGTGGAAAATGGACTTTCATTCTCAGAAGACTGACAAAAATCCGCATGGTCCAGAATGGTAATCAACCTATAGAACTGTCTGTTCCGCACAAGAGAAAACATCCACCAACTCGATGCTTCGTTGATACTTTTCATTACATGTTAAGATCTGTTTTGATTTTGTTTTGGCGGCCATCATTAGGCTAAAAACGCGTGTGTTTCGTGGCCTAATAGTTGCACAGTGGATGTCGCAGTGGATCACTTCCTTCCGTGTGTCAACGAATTCAGTCACACTTATCGAAACTGTAATTGGTGAGGTTGCACACATGTACAAACGCACTCTCAGTGTGTATGTAACAATCGTCCGGGTCGGAAAACTGTCAGGTAGCCAGATTACTACGTCTTAGCCTTGACGCAATGATGGTCAGAAACAATTAGTTGAACTTTGATAGCGGCACGACCGGTTACCTTGTTAGGTTAGGAAAACATGCAGTTTCACTGGGTTCACGTAAGACATGGTGAACTGGTTCATGCACACCACAGAGGAGGACGCCAGATTCCTGCGAAATGCGATCGGCTGGTAATACCGCGGATCTGCGGCAGACGTCACCGCCCTTCGAAACGTAAGAAACAGAACGTGTACGGGCTTGATAAAGGGTGTCACGATCGGTTTCACTATTAACTAATATGACAGACACGCTGTTTATAGAGGTTTAAAACGCAATAAATTCAGGTTTCATTAAGTTTTCACTCGGCTACAATAATTCATTCATTTTTAGCTCCGTTGAGACTACACAGGCCATCCTGAAAAGTACGGTTCTTGTTGCAGATTCAAATTCTACCAGAGCTTTCGGTTACACACTTAGCTGTCGTAATTCTAGATAAGACTTTTTTCTTCGTTATTTCTTATATACTTTATGGTCGTTCACCATCTGATAAAGTACCCAGAGAAAAAACGCCTAGCAAACAAGCTTGTTTTCAGTGCCAGAGCTGTAAGCACCCCAAACTCAGTTTGGTGCTAGCCTACTGCGTCAAGGATAAAGTCTGCATAATCACACGGTGCGCATCTGCCCGTAAGCAACCGCTTGGCCGACGGTATAAATATATGTCGGACGGGCGCTCAGACAGATAGGTGATGGCGTCTGCGAGAAACACTAAGCTTAACTTAGAGGAGGGATAAGGAGATCAACCAATAACGCGTTAATGGACGACATAGAATGAGTCGAGGAAAGTGCGACAGTGTTCTGGTGACCGCCGAGGAAGTCCTAACCTGTGCATGCCAGTTATACTTGCCAGCACAAAGACAATTAGATCAGACATTAGAACAATCATTGTCAACAGTTAATCACCAAGCCGACAGGATGAACATTCACTGTGAAATAACTGCTGTCGCAAATATTACCACCTTCGCGGTAACGACTAGTGTTGATTGCTATTTAATTTGGATGCCTGACACAAAAATACTGAACAAACAGATACCTGCTTGATTAAAATTTCCATCCTCTGTTAATGAACACCTCACGAGTCAAATTTGAATAAGTACAAAAATATTCACGGACCCTCCGGCAAACTTTTCAACTCACAGTGGTCAGGTTCCAGCAAGTGAGAGTTGAACGCGACTTACCAAAGGTTTGTTGACTGAGAAGGACGGCAAGACTTACCTTTGACCTTATCAAAACAGTGGCGAACAAATGATAGTTTGTAATAACTCATTGAGACAAAACATGAGGCACTTGCTCTCAGTATCGGTTCATGAAACGTAAGTCAACTTCTCCTTAACGCGTCTGTCTCTACTGTTCAGTTCGGTGGTAATCAGCTAATTAGTAACACAGAACGACTGCACAATAAGCAGTTGTATTGGCATTTCACATTTGTCTGCTATTTTGAAAAGTGTTCGGGTCTAGAGAATAACATGAAGGCACTCCATCATATCTCAGGCATACGTGATCGTCATACAGCGATTTGGATTTTGAACGGACTCGACTGGCGGACTTTTTCATGTCAAGACTAGTCGCTCAATAGAAACGAGTGCATACGGATGTTCAGACACCGTAGAACATTGCTAAAATGCATTATTTAATCCCACCCATTCCTAATGTAATTTAACAAAGCTTACACAAAACTTTTAAATACTGAGAATGAGGAGAATGTGCCAAAAGTGAAAAGCTGAATTTTGGAGAAAATTAAACGTGTCTTCACGACCACCTTTCAAGATCGGCCATTTA
Source organism: Paragonimus westermani (assembly GCA_008508345.1). Lineage (NCBI taxonomy): Eukaryota > Metazoa > Platyhelminthes > Trematoda > Plagiorchiida > Troglotrematidae > Paragonimus > Paragonimus westermani. Next base: position 14,768 of record QNGE01003368.1, on the reverse strand, counting down.
GCCGATAGTTTAAGTCACAAATTGATAGCCGTGCAGAAACACGTTTAACCAGGTGCTTAACTACTCACACTTTTAGACACTAGGAGCTCATTCGTTTGGTTAATCTGTCTTTCACGCAAGCGCTCCAGTCTACGTTAGCAAAACAGATGGTGCTTTCGTTATCATACGATTAGGCTAATCACGAACAGCCAAGTTCTGCTGGTTCTCCAACAAAATCTAACAGTCGGCAACCTAGCTGACCTCGTCAGGTAGTTCCAAATATTTACGCGTTATCATAACACAAACCAAATGACGACTGGCGACGTTGTTGATGCCAGGGATTAAGCCAGCAGGGAATAGCCGATCCAGTCTAATTTCTTGTTGTGGGATTGTCTGCCTCATTGGGTGTGAAAAAGGACAGCTTTTGCTAATTTATCTGCCTGTTTTTCCATGTGTTTGTTAGTTTGTTGGTTATATGGTAGAAACTTGTAAGCTGAAATCGAGCTGTTAACAACTCGCGATGTATTCCGTTTCTCACACTTGCTGAGCTGGATAATGGGGGAACAGTGTCTTATGATATCATGATACACCACTGTTGCCTTCCAGATTATGAATGGCTGATAGACGGGGAACGATTGATACGTTGAGGCTGGTCTAGCCGATCACATGTGGGCATGGTGGACGATCATCCCAATGAGGTTATTACACGATGTGCTTAAACCTTCGGTCACCAGGTTAGTTGTCGTAACACGAAGATGACTGGTTTGGACAGGTTTATCATATGGTCAACCTACTCAGGAAGAAACCGAGTTCTCATGGGTTCTCTGAAAAATAGCCAGCCAACCTGTAATTTTGGTTGATTGTGCGGGAATGATGTTCAGCTAGAAATAAGCCTAGTTCTTGTGCGTTTTCGGTATTCAACAACGTAAAAAATTTAAGAAGTACCCGGCATACTGTTATTTCCCCCTTATTTTAACACATCCCCATCTCACTTTTTGCACGTTATTGTCTTATTTGTTAACAGCCATAAAGGCCGTGTGACTGAACGTTGTCCACGAGCAATTCGTGATGTCTCGGCCCTATGGTGCAGTGTAAGAATGGTCATTCGACGCAAAAAGCATGGGTTTTCTCTTAACAAGATAATGGAAGTGTTGTAAAATTTAACGGTATATTTAAAGCGTCTACACCGTAATACTCAAAATTAAGGAATTCAAAAAGCCCTGGGATTCGTGTTTGGATTCAAACTCCCGTATAATTAATAAGGTTGCAATAAACACTTGTTATTCATGGTTCACGGACACCAATCTACGGATGTACATCAGTATCGGAAAATCTGAATCTGCCATTGGTTGATATCAATAACACATACAACGTCACAAGGAGTGATCAGATTGGTCCATCCCAGAGAAGACTGTAACAAGTCAATAACAACTGTGTATCCTAAAGCGACACTGGGTTGGTCTACCTCCAGATTATCTGTTGTGTCAGAGTTTGGATAGGCGGTAAATGAGATAGGTTCTGACCACAGCTTTTACCACCCAAGATGCATCTGCCTTCATATTTGCTAGCTGCGTTGACCTTCTCAGCGCATCGGACGCAAAACACAGTGACTTTCTGTCAACAGTAAGGCAACGGGAGTGTTTTGGGGCTTTACGGTATATGCTGGGTACTTACACCTACTTACAAATAAGGCTAGATGATTATCCCCGAAAATTTCACTGGTCATCCCAGAGATAGAAGACGAATACTATTGATCGATTATACAAACTACCATCGAAATTCAGTCAAACAGGGTACTCTCACAAAATGACTTGTCCAAAGCACGGCCGAACAGTTAGGTTGCGGTCGCACTCTCCATCGGATATGTTTGAAATACGTTTCAGTTGTCTGATTACTCTTCATCAGCACACAGAGTAATGAACCACGACGACTCAAAGCACTCCTCTGTACGCCCGTTTAAATTTGCTACCGATCTACTGTTGGTGTCCGGTGTGGGCCAGTGTGGGCCTAATGAAATGACTGTTAAACATTAACACGGTATTCTTAATGAATCTAAAAGGATGTCAAGTTCAACCGCATTGCGTTCGAAAGCAGATCGGTCCCGTTATGTTGTAATCAGAGATCACCGATCTCTACTGTTGTTAGTTATTTTAGATCGACCACTCCCGTCAGAACGTTTTACGTTGGGTTATCTATGGAGTTACTATGTTATAGCTAGCATTCCATGCATATTTTATTTAAAAAATACTTTTCGCGCACACCACTCACCAGGTGTCTATTACAACAAAATGTGTCGTCTCGCGATCGTCACTGTACCAAGTTTAAAGCGCACCAAAGCTCAGGTCTGCATTTGACCTGGCGGGGCGTGGATTGCAAAGGGGACAGAGCACAACAGCATTCGGACACAGTCAACGATCAACCTCGACGATCATTGAAGTCACTCTCGGTGATCAACCAATCATACTTTTGTCTCTGCTCCCGTTTGGTTTGGGACTTCTTTTGGAACCACATTTGGTTCTACGTTTGTACAATCCTACATATAATCTGGTGGGAATCAACACCGCCTAATTAGACGACACTTCAGTGTGCTTTCTGTTACTCTAAGTGGCACATGATCCATGTGAACGACTTTCCTACATTTCTGTTAGCTTAATCGCTAAAAACAGACAGTAAAACATTCCCCGTTTGTGAGCGGTAGTTCTGAAGTAGCCCTCGACTTAACAACCCAAATCAGACCGTACACGCAAAATTCAGGGCACAGCTCAAACCTGTGTGTCTGTCATGAGTTTGCTCTGCTACAACACATTGGTAGATTATCCATCTCAAAGGTCACGTGACATTGATTGTGTGAAACCTCTTTCGATAAAACACACAAGTGTTGAAACTGAAGTGTTGTTAAGAGACTTCATTCTAAATTTATCAGAGTAATGTGCGAAATGTAAAAATGCAGTTACCATTGCAACCGTAGTCACCGAAAACAGGTGACAATATACACTCACAGTGTTGTACGTCAAGTGTCTTACTGATAGAAGTCGAATTGCTGAATCGGTTTTAAAGGGAGTGTACGTCAGTTTCAGATGAATGGTAACGAAACCAATTCACTATTGTCGTCCATTAGCTCACTGATATTTAGCCTACCTTCGAAATTTGTAAGAAACAGTTGTCCCAAGATCAGAAGGACGCATGAAATGAGCTAGTGTTCAAATATCGTATATGAACAAGATGAGCCATCAAATCAGCAATCTTAAAAACTGCTTTTGAGGGGCACCAGATTTCTCCTGTTAAAAACTGGACATCATTAATATATGACTATCCACTTGATCATTGTTAGTAAACTCACCACCAGCGCCATTATCAAAGCATAACGTGCTTCTAATCTGAAACTGCCGTAAGGATGAAGCGATAATCGTCTTATGAGTTGTCGAAGGTAAGTAAGATGATCCAGATGAAGTTAGATCACACTCACCGCTCCGTGTGAAACCAACGATAACGCCAGACTGATCCATAGTCTGTTCACACCGATACATTCTCTTCATCTTAATCGCATGCAAATATCTGTTTGTTTTTCAAGGAACGCTGTAGAGATCAAAATTTACGTGATGTTTTGCAAACTACTTTGCCGCAAACCGACACGATCGCTTCGAGTTAGCTGGCGAAAAGACAGGAGACAGACATCTAATCAACTAAATACAAAACTGCCAGGATAAGACCGGAAACCACATTACCAAACCTGTATAGTTAATTCTGTTACTGCGGTATTCTTCCGAGTAAGTAAGATTATGGCCGAAGACAGTTTCTACTCAATTTGACAGGATGATTGAATGATTCGATTATTAATCAGTTGTAAGATATNTGAGGAAGGCCACCCGAGGTGGTTGAAACGTAGAGTATTACAACTTGCTCGAAACGTTGTGTTATTCCCAATCTGTATATCAATGATTGAATGATGACAATTTGAAGAGTGTCTGCTGCATTGTGCCTCGAACAGGGGCGTGATTGTGTGATGCTTGTGGTTACCATTCCATGATTGAAGTTGGCCACCATAATACTAATATTATTAACAGTACTATTGAACCTAACCTTAATCACAAGACAATTCTGTTGATTCACTCGTTGACTGACTGTTGCTATGTGAATATTAGTTTTCGGTTTGAATTGGTATATCTGAACCTACTATTGAGTTTTTCGTACTTCTATAAACAATCAACAAATTGTCTTCAGGGACACTTGTGGTTTAAAAATCCGAAGATCCGTTTGAGTTTACGGGATGAAGTGGATTAGATGACACGTTTCAAAATGAGGTGTCTTGTAATTAACGATGATAAGAAGAGGAGAAAAATCCTCATCTTTTCACAGTTATTGGTAAAATTGCCTGGGCTGTGTTCGTGACTCTAACCTACTGTTTTTTTGCTGTCCATATCATGGAAGAAGCTGCCGTTTAGACACGTTTCAAAGTAGTTTGGGAAACCGAATTTCACAGTTTATCCATGAAGTACAGTTGAATTTCCGTGATCGTACTTTTCACTTTAGATCTCGATCTGTGCAATATAATTCCTGTTTTTCGGCCACATGAAATACCCCTGATCTCCAGTAAAAGTCACCAGTGTCCAATGAACTGTCTCTCCTATGAGTTTCAATGTCGAAGGTATTGTGAAACAGTGGTCACTTGTGTTGTATTAACAAGCAGCAATTACAGTGTAAAAGGTAATTAGAAAAGAAACCTCGTTGTGCAGGCCGTTTATACACATCCAAATTAATTTGAACACTAGAATAGTCGTAGCGCAGTAAAGAGCGTGTAGGAGAGGGAGTCAGAAGTGAGTGCACTTGTTTAAAAGTGCGGTGAAGCAGTAACAGCATTACTCATGCCTATTTTCATATCAGACCGACTTGCCCGTACTAGCTGACTGTCTGTTTCACCTGCGACCTAAACCTCCAATCGTCGCCTGTACAGTCTGAATTCTTAAAAATTTTCCGTGTATTTTTCTTGTAAAGAATATTGCGACAGTAAGCAAATTTCTGTATAAGCCGGTAACAGTGTCATATAATCTTCACATCCATTATTTGCAATCTACGCATTTCTTTGGTTCTTTGGTGCGTACCGAAATGGTTAAAAGGTAGCATGTTCGACTGAGTTAACTTTTTGCCTTTTTGAATCGTCTCACATTCGGCTAGTGCATTGTCTGATAACGTGCCACTGTCTAACGCCAACACAGAGCAGTTAATCGGTGTAAATGGTTATGACGCAGGTTTGACAGTGGTGTCATTTTGCTTGGCTTTGTCTTTGTCAATTATCCCAGGCGAAGCATAACACAAACATATTCTCCCCGCCGCAAATGAGCAGACTGTGACAGAAAATAACTCTGACTCGCGTTCTCTTTCTGCGATACGGTTAGTCACATAGGACACCTCTGTGACATTCTACAAACGGCTTCTTATGTAAACGTTACGGAAGCATACCAGTTCACTAGTCCTGTACTAGCCGAGTGAAAATGAGAATGCCCTTTGACAATAGAGTAGCGTATTGCTATAAAGATTTTTACTCAATCCGCAGTGAGATGCCATCTTAGACACGGAGGATTTTTTGACAGATTTTCAGGCGAACTGTCAGTCACTTGCAAAGTGGTATATACGTTGGCTTAGAGTTTTCTCAACTGCTGACGAAGGTATGTTTGATGCTGCAACGTGAGAACGAATCGAATGTGACACTATCTGGTATGGTTTTCGGTTGATTCATTAAACTCTACAGTGAGGGGTTCACAGAAAACTAAAACGTACCAAATAGTACTGATAATCATGCATCAATTATAAGCAGTTTTCAGCGTGATCAGGTAGCAAAGAGAAAGGACAAAAATGTTTTTGGATAATTAGACAGAACAGCGCTAAAAACTTATGAGTGTCCCTCCTGAGACACACGAGAAAAGTCACGCTGTTTTATTTTCTTGGTCTGACTAAAAGCTACCGTTCGAGCAGGTGTTGTAGCGCAACCCTGTTCTCAGACAATATCCCAATATTTCTCAACAGAAGACGACTAAGTGCGGTTTTTCATTTGCCATGCGTTTAGTTTCGGACATCGTCCACGATCCAACTTAACCTGTGCATCCACAGTTTAATTTTCGAACCGTCGTTTTTTTAAGCTACGAAACAAATTCATGCCGTTGTTTGTGTGCTCATGTAAATCAAAGGGAATTAACGTGTGGGTTGTTTTATGACTAGTAGTGTTGTGTGTCTCAGGCTAAGTGGACAATATGCACAAAGTATAGTGTGGAGGATTTTAGTGATTGTACGGATTATACTCTTTTCTGATTCATTCAACAAAGATTCCACTGAGTCAAAACCATTTCATGCCTGCATGTCTTGATCTGTTCACCCAGATCATAATTGAACTGTCACAATATCCGATGCTTCTTTGTAAGAAGCTGGTAGTCTTTCGAACCTATCGTTCTACAACTAACTTAGCGTTCGCTAAAAAGTGTCCTAGTGAACCCCTCTGTGCAAAGTTGTACAGCGAGAGTACACGGCTGTAAGATGACCTCCGCCGGATCAATCCAATGGGACTGAGACCAAAAGATTAGGTATCAGTGTCACACTTACACCGAAAACACAATAACGAAAGCCCATGTGTCCGTACCAGCTCGCAAAAGAGAATTTCGGAACGTTCTGCGTGTATGTACATGTTATTTGCCTGGTGTTGCACATGCATGCGGGCACATTGCAACCAGGTGGAAAGGAACGTTATATGTCCCTAGTTTTCTTTCGCTCTCGAGTAAGCGTATGTCATCAGACAGCCACAGACACTTTACTCCTGTGGAGCTCAGCAGCTTGCTTTGAATAACAAATCTTAGATGATGTCAACCTACACTGTCGAATGTGTTCCACACGATCTCCCCTTTCTATCTTTTGAGCACCAGAGCCGATCTTTCATGGAAACTTTGAAGCCAACGAGAACGTAATTGATGAAAATAACATTGTGAACTGTCAGGTGAATATCACATTACATTCAGTGGGTGGCCTTGTTAATTACCTTTCCTCCAACCTGGTAGCCTTTAATTCCTTAGTGTATCCTCTGGACCAGATTGTGGGATTTTTGAAACACCACAGTGGAATACGTTTTAGATGAGCACTGAGTGTGGCTGTGCGTGCTACGCAGGACACCCCAAACATCTATCTCAAACTTACATCCCAGATGAACATGGTGAGCGGTAAAACAGTCTCATACCGACAGACTTATTTGGTTGATAACGGATCCTCACGTAGGTTTGAAACGTCATAATAAATCGTTCATTACTTAGTGTGTGCCTCTTTTAAATACTTTGTATACATATATGTGTGTGTATAACTCACCGTAGCTCACCATTCCCGGATAGCCCTAGCGCACAAACGTTACTCTGTAAGTTTTAGAATTACTCAGTGTTATGGCAATTAATTTGCCTGAGCCAGTCAATATCGTTTGATCCCACCCGCTGACATCCTAGTTGCATTCATCTGAGAAGGTATGGAGGGAAATTACCTCGATTTGCGTTAATACACATTGAATGGGAAACGCCAACGACACCAGGTACAAGTTTATTGAAGGGAATTTGGCCGTACACCCAAGTATTTGTCAAACCGGAGCGGAAGTTGATGCACAAACTATAGACCTCCGTGACATCCCGAGAAGTGGTAAGTCCTCAGCTGCGGCAAACGAACCATCAATTAAATAGCAACCTACGAGTCAACACTAGTTCTCCGAAGACCACCTGTTAACTGACTCGAAAACTGCTGTGCAGAGAACATGCAAAATGCACCACTACAAGCCTTACCTGACAGTGACACAGGTAAGTACCCTTTCCAAGTAAGTGGCGTTCCGCACTTGATATAACGTAACGTACCACATACTGTATTCATTTCTGTGATCAAAAGCTAATCAGTTAGGGCACATATGTTGAAAACCGCATCATATAGAACGTCGCACTCGCATCCGTCGTTCGGAGTCAGGTCATTTCAAAGATTACGGTTTGGAAAACATCAAATGTGACAAAATTCATATGTCCACATTCCGCCGGTTAAAACAATAAATTTAAGCGTTGTAAAATTTTAATATAAATAATCCCCGAACGAAGACAATTAAGGAGGGCGAGCGCCAAAATCGACTTTACTGAGAGGTGGGTCTCAGGATAGTTCCACTAATCAGCCAGATACCTATGTTTCAGAAGTCAGACTCAACTTTTCAATGTGCCAAACAGCTGCATTTGATCATTCTCATCAGGCTTTTGCAATTACTAACAAATATTTGCGAGTTTTCCATAAAAATTATAACGTGATAAGCAAAGCATTACAATTAGAGAAGTGGTACGGATTACAGTCTACTGGAGAAGGGTATGGATGTTGGTGAGTGTATTGTGTTGTTACACGTGGCTATCACCAGACATGCGACACTAGATGAGTTCAACAGAAAACACCGGAATTTAAAGTTCACCGACGAAGTAGAACATCATAATGAACTCTGATTCCGCGTAGCTTCTTCGACCAAGGGAAACAATCCAAAGATGTATTCAGAAAAAAAAGATATGCAGAGGACAATACATGAATTTTTTGCAAAATTCCCGATGAAGCACAAAAAACGGTACGCAGTCTGATTAACAGGGCACAAGTGACCTGTACACCGGGAAAATTCAAGAGGGATGTAAGACGTATCCGAGAAATACTCAATAGGATTGGATGCCCTCAGCGATTAACAGATAACAGTGTTCTAAATGAATGCGTTCGGATGGAAATTAGCAGATAGCATTTCTTTGAATTGATAAATCTCTGTTGTTCTGGAGACCTCAGTCGTGCAGATTTTATTAACTCTATTGACGAGTGACTTGGTGACTGCTCTCTTCATATCGATTGGATGGGACGAGTTGAAGTTGAGATAACGGCCAGAACGGGTTGGTTTGAGGTACACTGAAACCTGAAATCTCTGTTTCTCGTCAACTTTGACTAGGCAGTCTAGAAAATTAGGTGAGCGCTCATCGGTTTCAGTTTCCAATGTGAAGACAATGCCGTTGCATTCTGAGTTGAGAAACTGTAG
>QNGE01003367.1:65794-85826 GCA_008508345.1 Paragonimus westermani | reverse complement strand
GTTCACAAATTCTCAAATATGTTGAAGCCTTGTTGATCAGCCATCGACAGCCGATTTCATGTGCACAAAAACAACTGACCGTCAATCTTTGCTTGTCGTGTGTTCAGCTGAGAGCATCACACCCGATCCAGTTCGAATTGTATTTTCAGCAATTTCACTTGATTCTTGACTTTTGTTTTCACATTCGTCACACGTTTACGACTGACGTGTGTGTGAACAAAAATCAGATTCCTTTCTATGGTTTCTCACCAACTTATTCTAGTGACTCAAAGGAACTCGATGTTCTAAATATATTTTTAACTTGTCAGATAACACCAACCATCTAACAGAAACATTTATTGCAACCTCTTAAACACAAAAGACAGAACAATTTCGACTTTGTAACAATGAAGATTTACGCACGGCTCTTTAGTTTTGGTTTCATAGTTCCATACTAATAGAATCTATACACCTGAATATTGCCGATCTATTAGATGCGTCAGCATTTCATAAATTGGAAGCGTTTCACATTCAAAAACATGTGAGCAAAAGTGTAAGTGTGTAAGCCTTAAGGTATTCAGTTAGGTGCACGTAGTTCCGGCCTGAACAAGTATCAGATTCAACCAGTGGTTTAAGAGAATGTTTGACATTTTGTTTGGTAATGGTCACTGTAGAGGCTGTACTAAGAAGACATTCGGCATACGAATGAATGCTAGTGCGCCCTTACGAACTTCGAAACTGGTTGCCTGTAAGAACAGACCAGCAGGCACTGTTTTAAATTTTTGTCAGATATAACAAAATATATGTCCCACCATGCGTGCGAGTTGTTACCGCACAGGCCTACAACGACATAGTCTTTTCTCGCCATACCAAATGGAATATGAAAACAAATGTAGATTACGTATAGTTGTGTGACAGTGTTTAGCCACATTTATTGTTATTGAATTGCTGGCATCTTCCAGATTTGACATTCATTCTGCATTTTAAAATTGAACAACAGAAATAAGCTACATCGTAACACAATAGTATGTCTTGATCGACAAGAATGAATCCAGAAGCACTGTGTAGTGCGAACATTTTTAATGTATACCAACAGAACTCATTATTTGTTGGGTCAAGCTTTCAGAAGGGAACAGAAGAGATAGAAAATTCACGTGCTTCCCAACAGAACACGGCTAGTTTGAAGGTCATGGATATTGGAAAACGGTTTACATCAACTTTGTTTATGTATGAACTTTGACTTGGAAACCGAGAGTCTGATTCAATTCTGTAAATTCTCAACAGTGGGGGACGAAAAATACTTACCAAAGACTGTAAAAACCAATGGTGAAAATTGTAACGTTACCAATAGAAACGGCTTAAGTTATCAACAGAACCAAATGAACGGTAAGAAGTCCGTGCAAGCTGACAGACAACGAAGTGAAAATAACTCTGGGATTTGTAGCGAGTGAAACGGCAACAAAAAATATTATGTCCAGCAAACAAAATTGCGCTACATAAGAGCTATGTCATTAGGTCACCTCTGAGACATGCGCACATTCCAATCAAAAACAAAGTGATGTAGGAGGTTCGTAATTTTATAAGTGGAAAAAATAACGCAAAGTGAACATGCTTATGCACTCCCTAGATTTTTGGTGGACAACGGTTGAATATTATATTAACCCTTCTGGAAAGACTAAGTCTATTAACACACCAGTGCTTGGTCTGTTCTATTCCTGGCTCGAATGGGAACTAGTCCTGCGTTAATTAGTGTCCACTGATCTAATGGGAGCAGCTGAGGGCTAGAAGGATTGTCTTGAACATACAGTCGTCTGGCTTATTGATGATAGACTCATCGTCAGAGAAATATATTGCGTATATAATATATATATTATATGTAATATATATGATATATATTAAAATAATATATAAAATCGCATACTGTTGAGGGACTTTTTTATTGGGAATGCAAGTCTAACCGAACAACTCACAGTAAAACGGGCGGAGCCTTTTGTTGATTCGACCGAAGGAGAATGTTGTTCTGATTTCTGATATCAAAAGCAATTAGATGGAAAGTAGATTACTCAGTCTCATAACATGCGAGAGACTTTCAGAGAAATAACTAATAACAAACACGCAGAAAGGGCTAATTGCAGTCTCTTGATAAATGGGTCTGTAAGAATATGGGTTATTTCGTGAGAGGCGTTGCCACGGTTTACCACAAACGTTAATACAACTCTGGGGGAAAAATCAGTTTTACCTCCAACTCTCCCACGTTTTAAAGCCTAGATTAATATTGGTTAAGTGAGCGCGAGTGCAGGCATGGAAGGGAACAAATGAACCCCGACACGTCAGTCACCCATAATTTTGAATACTGTGAGATTCCGATTCAGTCGACCGATCAGCTGCGATATTTTAGACAGAAGCAGTCGAGTTTATTTGAAAGTCAGGTTATTAGGTAACAACTGTGCGCGCTCGTCAACACCGATGTGTATTTGTTTTACGTCGTAACTTCGGATGATTCGCAAAAAGTAGGCTGCTACCAAAACAAACCCGGTGCTCGAGTGTCAGAAGTTTGACAACCCATAGCGCAATTTTGCCTACACCACAGCTGATCGATGGACTGACCAGTGATTGACAGCGACACTTCAAATGTTACACACTGTAAAGTTCACACGTGGTGTGGTTCAGTCGTCTGAGCCCACTGAGATGAAACAGCTCAGCGCGGTCCCATCAATAAGGGGACAACGAGTCCAAGGGGTTATTTTTTTCTTGTAATCCTCTCGCAATGTACTAGGGTATTATTTAAAACGCAGCCTTTTCACAAGAGTCCATGATTGGTTGAGCAATTAAGAATACAATCACAACTGCTGGGTCACACCACAGACCACATGTCTGTGTGTGGTTCAGTAATCTGGTTTAAAACGAGTTTTCCTTTACAAACAGGTTTCTGGTCAAAACTTTGAACATCTATCATAAACGTCATTAAAGTAAATTATCAATTTTCGGAATTCTAAAATTTGCGACAGTTAGTTTTCTTGTCTGCAATAGGGTACAACAAAATGATCGCAGTTATCTAACGCGCATTAGGTCATGGCCTATTTTTCACCATAGGTTTTTGACTCACATGTCTGTTCTGAGCATCTTTTCTTTGACGGTTCCGCCAGTTATGCTAACTTCTAAACGATCCAACTGAAACAGTCATTAGTTTAGTTTCAATTGAAAAGCTGACTGACTAGTGTGATACTTGCCGAACACCTAGCTACCATGCATTTAAACGAATGGTAGTCTATGTTAAACTGAGACGACTTTCCCCTCAGAATTAAGTCAGCTTGAGTCGCCGTTACTTTATTAAGCGGAACAAATTGATGAGTACCATGACATTGTGCTCAGAAAATTGAGATAATCAATGCAATTGTTTCGTTAGAATTGATACAAACGGCTAATCTTCCATCAAACTGTGGTTTAACAGGAAGCGGCAATGAAGTCTATCAGAAATTCGAGTAATTTTACGACAGCCGCACAAGTTTGTCTTCACATCAAATTCATTCTGTAGATATTTCCCACGAACACAATCTATTTTGGTTTTCTCACTGCTATAGTTACATTACTTTCGTAATGCAACTCCGAACTTCACATCTAAGCCACGGGTATTGAACACCCCTGACGGTTTTCTTAAGGATGTTTTATTACTTCTGCAATGGCGCAAATTAAACGTCGTCGGAAATTTTTGTATTTGTCTGTCGCCGAAACAGTTTATTTGACGAACATTTTTCTACATCAACCACGTATATATGCGTCAAACGTGCTATGTTAAACGATTGCTCTTAAGTGAAGTCGAACAGCTGAACAATCTGACGTGTGGTTATCCGTAGGAACACCTGCAGGCAGATACACAAGGCTATAGAGCGGCTTACCTGCAGCATTAATTTGACAAACGCCCAAATGCTAAGACACCCGGACGATTAGCAAAAATGTATGAGATTACTAGTCAGGCGAAACGCTCAATGAAAAAATGACAAGATTACCACTACCGTGGGAGCTCGGCAAAATAGCGCTGAATTTGGTTATACATAAAAAAGTGAAATGGAAGTGAAACCGCTTAATTCTGTCACTCAAAATAGGGTGAACATTTGAAAAACTGAAACATACTAAAGAAAAATACTTATTCTTGAATGTTGTAAAAACGGTATCATAGTAGGTTCCAGTGGGGTTTAAACAAGATATACTTGTCTCAAGAATATAGCGAGGTTAATGTAAACAGGATTTTCAAGATGTAAGTCCCATCCTTCCCCCTTCTTGGACGCTTAGCTCTAACGTGTTCATCCAATGATTTCCCTGCAAATGATCATGATTGTGGACTGTTGATCTAATTTTGATGGACGACGTGCACAACAAATCTTATGACGACAGTGATTATCGTCATGGCAGCAGTGATGGCGACAATGAAGTCGCCCTGAGTGCAGTGACATCAGGAGCTACGCCAAACTGTTGCAGACGAGAATATATGAAAATAAACGTTACATGGCTTGGCAAGCCGACCTAAGATGTACAGAGTGGAATTGCAATCTTCTAACAGCAACAATATCTTAATTGTGCCAGAACGGTGTGGCTTTATTCATTTTACTTATTGTTCACTGACGGGGGTGAGAGTCCCCCAGAGTTTCAAAACAACACTACTTAGAAACAGATCTCAGACATTAGCGATAGATTAACACAGGGTAAATGCTTCACCTTAAAGCTATGGACTTTGTGATAAACTGACCGGTATCCTTACGCGAAAATAATGACCAAGGTCATGTTAACGAATCGAACCGAATGCGAGTGTAATAAATCAGAAGTAATGAATATGAAAGAATATGTAGCAACATACAATTTAACGCTGAAATTGTCGCGCTCACATAACAACTTGCCAAAATGGGAACTTTTGCGTATTTTTCTATTGTGCAGATTCACTTTTTGATATTTTTCCCAATTGTTATGGAAGTAACCAAAACCTTTTGCGAGAACATTTTTCAGTATCATCTACCTTTGTGTTAGTTACTGTTATCCTAAACTTTGAGATACAGAAGAAATATTGCACATAAAATGTGTGTTTAGATTTTACAGATTTGCTTACAAGTACCGATAGCTTGTGTCCAACTAAGCAGATGGTGACACGTGGAGGCTTCAGTGTAAGAAGTTGAAACCTTCGATCTTTACACATGTTTAATTAACCGAATAAAATGCACATTTTTCCTTCAAATTAGGCTGAGTAGAAGAAAACTTCACTTCGTTAATTAAGAAAACACAGTGAATGAACAATGACCGCCTACACTTAACTTGCTTTTGCCTCATATGAACATGACAAATTCTATGATTTAACAGACACAGTGATTTCATTAGTGAAACCACTTAGATAAGCTTACTAAGGAAAATTCAGGTGGGCGAATGAGCACAAAAATTAACCTTCGTTATTATTTTGACCACACTGTAAAATTGACAAGAAACCCTGGCTATGACAAGAAACCACATTCTTGTTTTTCTAGTGGCGCAATATTTTATTGGTGATGAATAAAAGAATATAACATCATCGTTTGAGAAACCATTAGCACTGTGCTCATAACCATGCCTAGTGGCTGTAGTCAGAATAGTCGCGAACGAATTTGCGGATATTTTAATGTAAAACCAATTAATCGTATGTAAGAGAGGCTCAAGTGCAAAAGCTCTGGGCTTCTGCTGGATTCAAATGGCTGATGTGAACAGTATAACATAACGCAGTGAGAGATCTATCGGTTGAACAACGAAGCTAAACCAAGTGCTCAGAAGTCTCGAATTTCGACCCATTCACCAATCAACCAGTTAAAAGTTACAATACAGTTTCGGTGTTCGACAGTAGGGCTGGTGGTTTCCATCCCACAATGTCTGAGAAATCTTGCCGAGGTGTACAATGAACGGGATAATCTGGGGATTTCGTACATGACATGGGCGTTATGAGCTCTCGGTGTGATTTTTTATATCAACCGACAAAATGGTTTTCCGAGCCTTCACCTTCTAGTCAAATCGATAGGTCGAATCTAGCCAAGACCCAGATTTTCGTAACTGGGGCTCCTCTTAACAGTCAGTTGTGTCCCATTACTTATCAGTAGCTAAATGTTGTTCATCATCAATGAGTCGTTTGATAAAGTCGCTGGGCTTAATAGGAATCTTTCAAAAACCTTTTCTGTGACATACAACATAACGCAAAATCAATGCAGTGAGCTGAGAAACGTGGAACCGCACGTCGAAAATATGCTTTGTTTTCCTCACAGTTTCACTTTTACGCCTGTGAACTTCGTACCATGAATATATACAAAAGTCAAATATTATCTGTGTATTTTTCCCATTCACCCAGATAAACGACCAAGTTTCGCAGGCACATGTGATTGCAGTTTAAGAGCGGTTTTAAGCGTTTGCAATTTTTCAACTATGAACAGCGCTGTAAACAATCAACATTTTTCGTCTCACATACCTGTGGCTGAACCATTTCAAAGACAACCACGACGATCAAAAATGACATGGGCCTCAAAATGGTTATGTGCTGAGTCTCATCAGCTGTACTCAGACACAGTGCCACGTATGAATAACCGAATTATTTTCTGGGTAGCGTAAATTTACCATACATAGGCGGTTTTACCTTCCGGATAGCTCATTCCTCACTTTCGCACATGCTCGGAGAGAAATAGCTATCGGAATTTGCTAGAAATAATAGTTTTCGTTGCGCGGTGACATGCAACTCAGTTGTCGGAATAGCGCAAAACGGACGGACCATGCCAACCCAACGGCACAGTGATTTCTCACTAGTTCAGTGTGATGGTGTGAAGAAACGCAGGAGTCCACTTGTAGTTTGTTCCGCTGAATCCCGAAGGAGACTGGAGCGCAAGTACACGTCGAGTGCAAATTACAACACATGCCGTTGGACGTTCGATATTCAATATCAGCCGTTCACAGGCTGTCGACGAACACGCCAGTTGCGATTATTCGAAAACCATTCGACACTACACAATTGGATGCTTTTCACAGAACCGATCGCGATTATTGTGAGCTGTGAGAGATGAGTCGTGAACAGCCGAACTAGAAGAGTGAGTTTCAGCGTTGAATGAACAATTCCTGTCTGATGTGTATGACGAGTGGATGCATTGCTGACACATCATGGTATACAGCTGAGTACTGCATGGTTGGCATCCGTCTGCAGTTAGTTGATTGTCGCTGTGGATATCGTCACTTTCAACGATGAATAGAAATCGGTTGTTCGCTGAGAGAAGCAGTTTGTGCAATTTTGCCTGCTCA
The DNA here is from genome assembly GCA_008508345.1 of Paragonimus westermani. Classification (NCBI taxonomy): domain Eukaryota; kingdom Metazoa; phylum Platyhelminthes; class Trematoda; order Plagiorchiida; family Troglotrematidae; genus Paragonimus; species Paragonimus westermani. The sequence continues at coordinate 78,560 of QNGE01003367.1, read as the reverse complement.
CCATTTCGCACGATATACTACAGTTCCCACCTCAGTGCTTTTTAGATGCGAGTAGTTTAAACGGTGGATCTACTTACCACATGATGAAAAATGGACAAGATTGTGGAATTCCTATCCGAACTTTTATCCACCAACTCGGCTTGCTCACTGTCCGCATCTGAACCTACTCGGCAGCTCTTGAGATTTTTCTGATGGTAACTTGTACGGCAACGTGTGTACTCACTCACGAAATTCGATGCTGTTGTGGTGCAACTCAACAAGTTTGAATTGAGATACCATCAGTGTATTTGTCCTGCCTTGTCAGTGGTTCACATAATGAATTCAATGAACGCTACTCAACTGGTATGGTCATATTATGTAATACTGTATCACGAAGCCTTTCTGATCAAGTTTTGCGTTAGCTTGCTCTGTGGGACAACTCCGGTTCTTCGGACTGAATATTTCACACCTGAAAAATGAAGTGCGCATCTTATGGATTCAAGTCATGAAAAGTTACTCTTTCTTACTGCATAAACGAATATATGGGAATAACTTGTTTTAGCGGCGTCCATATCTCCTACAAAATTCTCACCTCTCAGACTAAGCGCCTGAAGAGTCTGACACACACTGCTCGCTCACGTTTTGCTTCCTCGAGCACGCTTATTTTTAAGTCATACTCACTGTTTGATGGACGGACTTTATCCGCTCGAACAACTGTGTGTCTGTTGTCGTGTATGTTGGCTGACCCTCACTGTAAAAGCCAAAAATGGAAACCTTTTTTTCTTCGTTTCCACACACTTTCTTCGGTTCACAGGGTCTCGTTCAAATATTGAGATACTGAGCTTATTCGTGATAACTTAGTTACCAGTGCGGCAAGCGGTGAAAGCGTCTCCCGAGATTGGGAAGTTTAGTCAGAATTAGTCAAAAGTCGATGCTATGATGGTCAGTAAAACCGCACAACAGCGATACTGAGGCGTAAGTACTCTTAGGGGATGTGCAATAAACTGAAATTTGAGAGTAAAAATGTGTTTTTTTTGGAGGGGTTTTCCATTTAGATCTCCTTTTTGATGTCCTGTAATTCCAAAGTATCTCCAACAGTTTTGACGAAGAGGTTAGGTGATCGGGTGAAATCTGATTAAATATGTCACGTCCCAGCAGTACTTTTGCTAGGGCAAACATCGTTCAGTATGGATGAATTCTGAATTCGTCAGAAACACGAGATTGTGCGTGATAACTTTTTTTCTAGTGTCAAGCGCACGAAAGTTGTCTGAGGTTTTTGTCGATCAAGATAGATGTTGAATTAAACGGTAAAACCGGTTTGCGTGTCAAGTGTGCTTATGGGCCTGTTAATTGTCGATGATACAATGGGTATGAGGATTAAAACTGAACGGGTATAAGCTTCTTTCGATCGGGCAACGTGTGTGTACAACACAAAGTAAGGCCAAGGACACATACAGGGGTTTTTATTTTATTCCGCTGGAAATAGGAAACGCTTTTTTCTAAGAGGCTGGAACCAGCTCAGTGTGGAAATTTAGTCAAAGAAAGAGAAAAGCAATTACTGCAGAGAGCGTTCTACTCCTTTCAAGAGGAATCCTCCCGTGCATGTAGAAACGTGTGTTCTGACAGAAACACTATTACGACAATTTGTCAAGAAAGCGGCCACTATACAAAACTGGAGGAGATGTGGCTGCATCCTATACGAGGGACTGACAAACATTAGAGAAAAGAGACTATCAAAAGAAGAAGTGAAGAGGATTACCAGGTCAAGATAGCAACATTATGATCCGCCAGAACCGGGTTCATTTGAGGCGGCGTTATCGAAAATTAGTGGAGCCGGATAGGAAACATACGAGGATCGCCTGGAGATACATCTGCTGTTGATGTTAGCAACGAAGAAATAACACAAATTGGTACAAGATACGATGTAACCAATACTGATTTGCCATAATAAACGGGCATGGGAAGGTTGTGAATGTGACCGATGCAGATATTTGCCTGAAACAAACAAACTCTCAGTACAATCAAAATCATGTGAGATGTTGACAAAAAGATGCGGTGAATGAATCAGCGTAGTCGAGCAGGGCGAAAAACTCGGCATGATCGAACAGGCACGCTGACGTTGTTCAGCGTTTTGTTTGGTCCGCCTAAGACTGAGCATGTGCGGTCAATCGTCTCCGTGCCGCATGGCATCGTAACTATGCTGAGTCTAACTTACCTAAGTGCGAACAAGGTTTAAGAAACTAGACTTAATCAGGCTTAACAAGTTTCTGGTCGGGTCACACTTTATCACGTTCTTCCAACTAGCCAAAAGAGTTTGTCGTCAGCTGATTAAGTAGAGTGATTGTTAATTCGCACTATTATCCGGATAGTGGTTACACTAGATTCTCGGTCTATCACCTACCATTTTCAGTGTATATGTGAATGCGTTCGCAATCGTTCAGTCAAAACAGCGATGAAACAGGTTCTAAAAAACGTAGGCAAAACAGGACGTTAAGCTCTTAAACGGGTTGGTTTATGTTCTTAACCGAACAGTACATTCAGTGCGCATGTCTGCTTGTCGTATCATGCTCCAATGAACGCTTATCTTGTGTCAGTGAGATATTCTGCGAAGCCGTTGCTTTGTTCTGCCATGAATTTATAATGCAAAGCGAAAGCAAACTGTAACCTGTGGACCACAGCCTATTTAGTGATTGAAAGGTGGTTTTACAGATAAACCGGTGGGACACTCCGGACAGTTGCAGCACTGTGGAAATACTTCCTCCAACTACCGTCGGACAGATTTCATATATAATGAACCAAAGCAACACATTGAAAACTTATTTGGTTCTTTTGTTGTAACACTACTTTCAAGAGTATATATGAGAGAAGCTCAAAATAATCTCCATGCAGATAGTTGTATCAGTAGTACCAATAATTGTGACGAAATTTTCTATTGTCGCAGAGCCCGTAAATTTGACGCCAATTAAAAAAATAAACTAATAAGACAATAGTTCAACCTAAATGCGACGTATAGTAGAAAACGTTTAGAAAATGGTGTCACAACGGTACTTGAAACCAGAAGTTTTGCGGTTTGCACACTCGTAGTATCAAATCTGCAACTGAAGTGTTCCTTCCAAAACATACTTAACTCAGGACGACCGTTAGAGTGACTATTCTTTCACCACAGTGAGATGCCGACTCTTACTAATGATGTCGCACATGATGTGAAACCCATGGGGTCTGGACCATCATCTTGCGGTGATCTAAAGAACTGACACCTACTCGCCTATCGGAGGTCTGGTTTTCTGATGTCCTAGATGCTGATGAGACTAGCCATGGAAGAAACTACTGCTGACCACTTTCTTGACGGTCACCGGCACCAAACATTTATAAAACTTCTCTCACCCGTTTTGAAGTTAAGACGGATTTTTACTAGTTCGCTTGAAAACCATGAAAGACTGATGGGCTGCGGCATATGAAGAGAGGAAAGGGATTTCTATAACTAGTTGTCTGACAATTTTGTGAAAATAAAAGCACATGGGTTAAGAGTTGTCAGATGAAAAATATGGAGAATATGGAAAACAGGAGACGATGACGAAGAAAAACAGCATTTCTCTAAGTTCGCTTTTACGAACTTCATTACATTTTTGCATCACTAGGTAAACAAAGTATTGTTCTTATAATCACCTGATATATGGGCGCAATAAGCCGCAATGGGGAAAAAAGCCAACCAATAGTACCGACTATTGCAAGAACAAAGGAGAAGCTGACATTTCAAAAAGTGATTGCAACGTACAGTCATAACCGTAACAGGTCGCTTGCTGTAGCAGCATGAAACGTAATGATCTGGACCGAATTAAATATAAAATGAATTGTCGGGGATCGAGAGAAGATCAGGCTATTTGTTTTCCAATTGAGTACTGATTATGTCCTGCTCCACATCCATGGACTAAAACCCTCTCCATGACCTCGGTTTCTTGCAGTTTCATTTCGTACCGTAATGGGGTATTTGACCATTGAAATGGGTCTACTGTGTGAAAGAAAACTGCTACGGTTACTCGCCAACAATGAGATCTGTAAAATACGCAGTTTCCAACAAATGTTTGCAAATGTGCGATGATTACGTAGGAAATTTCTGACTGTGTTACCTGTCTGTTCACACGATGGACATATTTTGAATTCGCTCCCGCCAGAAAACACACGCTAAATTGTCAATGCCTCGGTAAACCTAGCTTTTGGTTAGAGCTAACTTCATTGTAATTGTTTGGGCTGGTCCTAGGATAACCTTGGTGTCATAACATTCAAGAAGTTTATTATGGATTACCGCAGTCCAGCAGCTTGGATATTCACAGAGGTCCATTTCATCAAGGCTGTTGGGAAAGATGCAGTGGTAATTTGAAACATTTAGATTATTCTCGTTTCACATTCTAACAATTCACCATGTGAAAAACAGGTAAAACTTGCTTGACTAATTAATCTTGAAGCAGCTTAGGAAGAAGAACTTCATACTTTAATAGGAAAGTAAAACTGAGAAGTGTTTCATCCCCGCCCTCGGACAAAAAACACAAACATAGGCCTACTGACCCATTTTATAGTAACCCTCTCGTTTAAGGGAATAGCTAAAAGTTTATACACTTCTTCATTTTGGATTACTCCAGATTCGAATGTCAATCGCTAACCTTCAACTGAGGATAAACGTTCGCAATGGAGAGGATCAGAAAAACTAATGGAGAAATTTTACCCGTATTGTGATCAATAGGCTTTTTGGTTAAACCGCTGCGGGTGTAGTGATTGGAATATATTTGTGAGCAGTTTGAGTGTCTCGTTGACGCATTTTGGATTCCGCGTTCTTGAAATATAATTTTATTGCCTCTTGTCACGTTGATCAGTGCTGCGCCAAACCTGGCTTGAGCTATTTCTTTCCTGCCCCTATTATAGGGAATTTTATCAATCATCAACAACATTTGTCTAATATTAGTCATGTCAAATCTGCGCAAAATAGCAAAGTTTGACGGCTGAGGTTGAATTAACTGGTCACAGTGTGAGAGTTTTCATTTTCTTTAAGCTTGTACAACTGGTCATTCTCCAACCAGGCACATAGCCCAGTCAACTTGCTAACTTTGTCTTAAGGCTGAGCTCACTCTGGCGGGTGAATAAAGCCGATGTAACTTAGTCTGATCAGCATTTTATCTGCTCCACCACTATACTGGCCTTATGCAAGGTGATCACAATACACTGTTCTATGGTGATGATCTACTGAACTTGCCCAATTTCCGGTGTACCAGACAAAACGCTGAACCGAGTTGACGCACTTAGCAGAGTATCTTATCAGCAGGTTCAGAGCGAGTTGAGAAACAATCTTCCATCCCTTTTCTACCGCAGCGATGTCGACGTTTAACAAACGTCCGTGAGGTGCGGTAGATTGCTGGATACAGCTCGTTCACCCTCGGCCATAACTATGCTTGGACTGTCGCTCCGTCTCTTGTATGTGTGTTCATATCCTTCTGAACCTTCTCCTGATGAATGTGGGCTAAGACTTTCGAACCTTCTGTCAAAACCGGAACAAACTTAAGAAAATCAACTCGACGTAATTAGTTACACGACCTGACTGCGGTTGTTTAACGATGAACAAGAAGCATGTGATTAAATTGTTTACTCAAACACACCCTTACTTTAAAAGCCACTTTACACAACTAATTGGTGGATAATTCACATGCAATTTCAAACCCGAGAAAAGTTTCATGTTTAAACAACACGGATACCTCGCGGGACGAACACTGTTCTACTGCGCAAGGAAAATTTTGTTGACATCAATCTTTCGTCTGATTCACAGTAGATCATGTAGACGTACGAAAGTCACCATTCCGTGAGATGTTCTGTAGTGCGGTTCACTCCAAAAGAGATTCGGGAAATCACATCATGACAGGATACAAAAACAACGATCCGCATGCTGATTTCTTCCGTATGGCCCGATGTTAGTAGGCGGCCACTTATCACGCAAACTGCTAAATAAATGTGACTTAGTATACTTCCAAATGAACCTAAGAACCTGCCGAGTAATAGTTGGAATATGTTGGTGATCGACTGAACATTCCTAACCTCAGAATAACTTGTGAACAATCGATTACCGGTTTTTTAGTAACATTTCACTCCTGACAATGCTTTCTCAGGCAGTTTCTGACGTCGCATGGATTCTTCAGTCAGTGCCGTTCAAGAAGAAGCACTTGATTTAGAGTGCCGTTGTTGTTGGAGCTCGTCATTAATACACATACTTGTCATAGTCGGCATTTGAACTCCGGTTCTCATTTCCACGAGAACGCTGTGTTAAATACTATGCTAATGAATTCACAACAGGCACGGCCAAATTATCGTATCTAGAAGTCTCAAGATAATGTAGACCGCAGTTCGTATCACGATCATCGTAAGTATGTGCATTGTTGCCTGACCCTAACAAAGATTAACATTCGAGTTTAAAGCTTCTCAGTGTTGAAAACCGAGTGTTTAGTCAGTTGTGTGGATCCAGTTTGTTGTCTATGTTACGTAACTGCGCACTGTTTTACACAAATCTTTGGCTAAAGAATATGTAGCCATCAATAATAACGTTTAGTTGTTGACCGGATAATTAATTTCCGCATCCCCAGAAAAGCCTCACACCGATTTAATGATCATTAAATTTACTATCATGTGAAATACTACTGTGTCTGCAATATATAGGTCAATAATGACATATTAGAATCGTTCTTATTACCCCCAGACTCGTAGTGATGTGTGACAGGCGGTTTTGTTGTGAGTAGTATACTATTCACAAGTAGTGTATTACCCACAGGCGAAATTCAGGAACAAAAGGACAAGCCCCGAACACGACGGACAAGAAGAGACTATCGGAACAGTGTTTACATGCTGTGTAAGAACTTTCACCAGGGCGAATGAAAACGTACTGTCACCCAATGTATGTGAGTGCATGTCTGTCGTGCAAATGAGTGCACGCGTTTGTGGTTTAGTTTTTGACATGACCTGTACGCAAGTTTGCGCAATAAACCAACTTGTTGGCCAAGCGTCTTTTGCGGACACAACAGTAGTATGCTTGCTAAATGGAAGGTGGTTTGAAGGTCAACCTTTTTAATTAAGCTTATCTTCTTATCGTCAAAGTTCCAACCACCTAGGCTGGAGAAGAGATAACAACCTAGATATAGTGGTTCCACAGTAGTACTGCTGAGTTGGCTAGTGGCAAATCACTTCCGTCGAGCTACGGTATTCTGACAAGGTATAGTCAGTAATACTGTATGCAGTTCATACTGATTAGTTTAGTCTCAAGGGTGATCACTGCTCACAAGCGAGAGTGGTTGAGCGTTCAGATTTGATGATTCGGTCGTGCCTAATGTGAGGTCAATGGCGCAGTGGTTAACACGGTTGCCTCATGATTGGAATGTCCGGAGTTCAAATCCCGGCCGTGGCAAGGATATGCACTACTGACGAGCTCTAATGAGAGCGAAACTCGAGTCTAGTGCTTCTTCTCGAAACAGGCTGGCTGCAACCTGGTCTATCTGAATGCGAACGCTGCGATCAAATGTGAGTGATGGTCAACTTGAAAATAAACCAAATCCCCGACTTCTCATCAGTATTAGTTTCTGTTCCCCCTCAACTGTCTGCTCGACGAACGTGAGGTTCCACTGAAGACAAGCTCACTCACGTTTTCATGCATAATATAATATTGAGCCTGCGTTGTTGATGGACAACTAATTTTAGAACTCACTATTTCCATCCGTTTTCTGGTTTTATGGTAGGCTCGGTGAAATTCAGTTTTGGGTCCATAGAACTGAGGGTGGTTAGTCATCGTCAGCTAGCCAGATCACAGTTTTTGAGTGAATGTTTCACAAAATATACCGGGGTCTAAGGGAGTGAAGTAAAACACATACAGTTGAGACAGTTCGTTTCAAAGGCTGTCGTGTGTGCGAAGTGGGTCCCAGTTCAAAATGGTTGACCGATTCTATCCTCTTTGAAGTGTATACGATTTTAGCGCATGCGTGTTAAGAAACGTGGTAAAAATTCGTTCAATGAAATAACATCTTTGTTGACGCGTTCCGCTTCACAATTCGTCTTTCCATACCGGCTTCCCACTTCATTAGATAACAAAGTGCTAATTTTGGCTGTGTGCACTTCCGCTCGGTCCAGTTTTTTCAGCTTATTACATCTCGCGTGTTAAACAGCTTTACCTCGATGAGAGCTGGCACGATTTCCACTCCATCCGGCTTCCACTCTATTTGCGGTCTCACCATCATCCATAGCTGCTTGGACGTACTTCGTCGGATGCCTGACCAATTGAGTCACTCGTTTTTTCTTCATTATAGAGTGATCAAAACAACACGGCCTTTAAAATTGTTTTGATACGACTGCAAGGTTATATGCGAAACTAGAAATGAATAACAGATATGTCAACTATGGATCTGAATCTGTTGCGCTAACGGTGTGCATGCAACTGGCAAGGAAATACCGGGAGTTCTGGATATTGCAATTAACCTGCATCACAGTAAAAAGCTTAGAAATGTTATCCTTTCCAAGAGGATAACGTATTATTGCGCTGGATTGCAGTCCCGTAATAATATTTGGTTATGCCGATCTAAAATATCGGAGTCAATACCTTCTTAACAGTGCACAAAGGGCTGATCTCAAAATAACCGTCTGTTTCCTGTCGGAAAATTTGTCCACAAAAATAGTCTGAATGTGAATGTAACATCGTAAAACTGAGTGGTATTTCAGGTGCGAAATCATTAAAATTCGCAGTTTACGGATAGTTAACAACGTCCATGCACATGCGACTTCGCGTTGGACGGTAATAAAAAAGGAAAGGAAAGAAAAGCAGGCAAGAAGTTTCCTCTCAAAAACTTCGTGGATCACAGCAGTACATGAAAAGTGCGTGGCCATGGAATATGTAACGAGTTCAATTAAAAATTCACGTCACAGTGACTGTGATTGTGTCCCAATAGATATGTGACTGAACAACGATTTCGTTGCCTGTTTGCGAGTTGTGGACTGTATACTCCGTCATATTTGAGATTGACGAAAAAGCTGTTCACCATCTTTCTGGCGGCAACCTGGACTGACTGCTTACAAAAACCATTCATTATTTTAAAGTGATGCTCAGGCACTAGTTCAGCCAAAGAACGTGTTGGAGAGGCTTTGGTAGCGTTTAGACAATTGTACAGTACAGTTGTATCACGTTTCTGTTGAATGCCTTACATATCCAGTGAACGCGATCCCAAGAAAGATCCCTGCCTTGCGCTCGTGCCCAATTCAACGCAGTCTCCAGTGAGTAGTTTCATAGCACGCTAATGAATAGCTAAGGGAATTAACATTCTAGGAACTATTTTCTATCCGGATAGCTGTAGAGGATTGAGTCCGGCCACAAGCTTCTTGAGGAGGCAAGTTGAGTTCTGTGCTGGAAGGGCGAAATCCGCAGGATAGTCAAAGCCACTAGTCGCTGCATCGTGAAACTGAGCGGCCACTTAATTCGACAAAACTAACATTTCACTTCATTCTACACTGAAAAACATCGGTAATAGCGAGTCACTCTGATGAACACGACATTGAGACAGGAGAGTAATGTTTCCCGGGCACAGCTGTTACGTTTCGACAAAAATTCAATAACACAATAGGCTGAAGAGGAGGAGCTTCAAATACCTGAACGGGTCTAATTACTCAGTCTGATGGTATTAAACCTAACGTCATGAGAGTGTCAGTAAAATTCTTAAGAATTGAGGATGTAATAGGAGAATTCTAAAACAGCTCACGACGTGACGGAATCGCTTTCTGTCAGTTATCACAGTGAATGAAGACGAAGTGAGGAATGGAAGTGCGTTTTGACGGTCAATGAAATTGAAGCATCACTTTCGAAGATGGAATAATAGATCTCGGACCAATGTAGAGGGCTGGACTAGCTACTACAGGGACCGCCGTTATTTTTAAACAGCGAAAGTGGGTCAGTAAAACCTCCGTTCCTTAAAGCAGATGGAGATCTTCGACCGCAACATGTTTTCGTGCGCATCAAATGTGTCAATACTAGCTTATGCCAACACTGGTTGCTGGGTTTTCACGCATCATTGTGTGGCATATTACACTTCTCCAGTGGTTAGATCAATCGAGGATCAATATGGTCGCTCAACGATGTGTGTCTGAACCGACAATGTTTCAGATCAGCTTCCGGTAGAGTCATTTTGGAGACTGCAGATCACTGTGTAGGTACTTTTCCAACCTTCAGGGAAACGTACAGCGGTGGCCGTTTTTCAATTTCGATGATGCAGCGTTTAAGCGGTTGATCTTGTCACAAAAGTACGGTGACAACTGACCACTCATCAATGATACAGTAGCAATTAAGAATGGTATACTTTAACAGCGACTCTGTCACCATGGTGACAAGTGCATTTGCACGCAGATTATGGACAGTTGTCAGCATTTTATCATCTTGTAAGAATACTTTACTAATTCGTTTTTGTTTGCTCACCATAGTTTGAAACAAATGGGCAAACCATTTAGAGTGTTCTGCTAGTTGAGACGTCATGTTCAACTGAAGGTTCTTTTGTAATTTCATGGTTCTGCTGGTCATAAGAACGGAGTTTGTGTGCCAGTCGGCCACAGATAAATAGTCCGGGCGAAATCTAATGAGCAACCTGGGCAGCGAGGCCGAAACCGGTGATGTTGTTCGCGTCCACTGGGATATGACTGTCAATTTGCCGACAGACATTAACAGATGCCGATTCTATTGAGACCTGTTGCTTCCTGAGAGTTTTGTTTGCTTGAGTTTGTCACGGTTGCGTTAACCGATATAAGCGGGCCTTCTGTGTTGTCCGAGACTACTTTTTCGACAACGTGCACTTGCAGTTGTACTGTTCTACTTCGTCTTTGTGCCGTTGCATACAAATATTTGTCTATATAACAGCGTTGGATTTACCAAATCAAGAGCAGAAGTATTCGGCATGTTTCTCCCATGTACTGTTATATACAGACAAAGAGACAGCAGTGGTATTCATATATTTATGATTGGGCGCAGCCAGTACTTCGATGAAAGGTATGTCGGTGTGTCACATATGAAGTAGCTAAACGTTCAGAATGCCAAGAACATTAACCTAGGATGTTTATTACCACAATGGGGACGTGCGTCAATTCGTCAACAACTGATACTACCATTATTGTGACATCGAAATCACATCAGGTACGATCGAGTTAGCACATGTAAGGATTGCGTCGTAATGGTTTATGATTGTCGTACAACGGAAATACGGAACTGCACTGCTACCATGTTGCCCAACAACTTGTCAACCAAGTTAAACTAGCTCTGAGTACAAGGGATGGACCGCTAGTCAACGTCTAATGTTAGGCAAACTTCACTGTTGGGTTCTGACGAGGATGGAGCCGAGGTGAAGTGTTTCTTTTATAAATCGTTTGGTCAGAATGTTTCTCTAGATGACAGTTTACCGTCAAACGTGAGTTGCATTTAACCTGAAATTTATCTTTGTCAAAACCACTTGCTTTCAGTGACGTCTCGCCCCCGTTACGTGAGCATCCTCGTGCCGGGTGGAAGTTGTGCTGCTTAATGACGTTCTAAAACAATTACTGTGTCCATATCAGATGTGACACGTATATTGCCTGTCATTAAGATCATCAGTCTCTGCCAGGTTAGACCGTGTGCAAACTTCTTGTCTCGCCTTAAATCTGCTCGTTTAATGACACCCTCAAATGTCCCTCTCTGAGGGAGGCTGGTCCCAGAGATCACTAACGAAGTGGTGGGCAGCTGTCTAACCCTAATTTTATCTCAGTACCACTCACTCAAGTAAAATCCCCTGCGATAACGATTTCTAGTGAAGAGTGTCAGTTTTTTAAACTGCACTGACAGTTACAAAAACGCAGCTCTCAAACTAGTGTAGTGAGGATAGACCGTCGCACCACACTACTCACACAACTATTCAGTAGCCGCATGGATCGAAATGATCGCGGGATAAATACGGGAGACATATTGGAAGGATCGTTGGAATGCAGAATGAGATTTACCAGCTTTTGCCACATGACGAAACTCAGACATGGTGTCTAAAGAGACTGGAGCATCCTCAGAAGAGTGCGGTGTGCAAATGAGTGTTTTTGGTCCTAGTTCCGTTGAGACGTTCAAGTGGTGTTTTGATTTCTCTAATAAAACAACCTCTGTGTCATCCGCCTTCTGGATTCACAACACTAGTTCTCAAGGGGTTACATTCAATAAACTTATGAGTTGATTGGCTGATGAGATTTCCCTAAGATTGACTTGTGAGCAGTGTGACGGTTGGAATTCCCTTATCAGAATGAAGGTAGATTATACCTCTTTATATCAAACATTTGCTCGTTTCTACGACGAGGGAAAAATGGACTCAACAGTGACAGTTCTGAACAGAGTTTTCTGTTGCGTAGTATATCAAGTTGCACAACAACAGTGGGTCCACTTCCAAATAAAAATTGGCGCCGAAATCGATAAACAATTAGTAATCAGATTATCGTTACCTAAGACTTCAATCTGCTTGTCGGACGAGAAAAAATTCCACAATTTTATTGCCGTATCGAAGCGGGATGTGTAACTCAGTAAGCCGGCAAGATTGAACGTGCACTGACGTGTGGAGCGACTGAAGTGAATGCAAAAAGGAACACATTTACCAATTCAGGTAAGCATTTGAGTTGCTTTTCTTTTGACACCCCAGAAGAAGATAAGCCAGATGTGTGGTGGGATAAAAGTTGAAAAATGGATAGGCAATTACTAAGGTGTAGAAATTGGATACTAACGACTTACACT
>QNGE01003367.1:14115-61472 GCA_008508345.1 Paragonimus westermani | reverse complement strand
TGGGGAGGTACGTTCGAAAACCTGCCGCGATCGGATCAAGGACAACGTGCGCGACCGGATGAGTCATCGCTCGACTGGATCGGACCAACGGGCGAGGCAGGGCAGGCGAAATACGACAGACGGCCAGATCGGAGGCGTGGTTTTTCCAACATTTAGAGGAACATCTCGACACGATGTTGAAATACGGTCAAGGCCAACACTGGGTGGATGGCGGACAGCACGAGCAGCCGGGCGAGCCATCGCGCAACGGAATCGGACAAACAGACGAGGAATGGCAAGCTGAAAACCCTCCGATAGAAGGCACCGGTCACACACGTAAACCGGTTAGAAGTGCACACGACGTGTGAACGGAAACCGTGGGGGTGTTGTGGATTGGAATTATGACTCATAAACGAGAGAGCGCGCGTTGCATGTGACTAGCGATTTGGACAATAAAGATTGTGCTTTATTGGACGCTTTCTCGCTACAAAATGACACGAAACAGCGCGAGAAGCAAAGTGTCACTCAAATGAGACTCTTCTTACATACAAGGAACTATAGGTTCGACTCATTACCTCGGTTCTAACCTTTGGGAATGTTCTTGCAGACCTGTCGTTACAATATTTACGCCTATCTTGTCATCACAGAAGACTACACAAATGAGATGTGTTAAAAATTCTGCATATTTTCCGACGCATTATCAGCCTTAACATAACTAGCTGGATTAGGCGTAGCAAACAAGACAACGCAAGCACCTTATTCATTATCGGAGTGCCATTCTGAGAAACTGTGTGATGTTGCCTCGCTTTCTTGAAAAACTCAAATTTTCGAGTAGTTACTGGCGAATAAAACATTTCCAAAACCATTCTGGCAGACATTTTGGCTTTCCTGTGACTTACTGGTTCAGTTGTTCCTTTCACTCAAACGGCACTTCGCCTGTGGGTACATTCACTATTACCGTAACCAGAGTGTGCAGTCAGTGCTGCGTAAATGTCATCATTATATCCTCGTGACATCCGGTTGCGGTTGATGCGCCGATTGGTCAATGTCAACTACGCAACACAATATTGTGCGGGTCCAGCGCAACATCGTGTGTTTCATCACAGTCCCCTTAGTCAATATCCTTACTGTATCCCGATATAAACGCACGATACGTTTTTAGTCAGGTGAATTTTAGCCTCTAGATGTTAACTACCAAAACTTCAGCAACTTACTCTCTCCATGTACCTATCTATATATAAACGCTTGCTCTGCAGCTAATCCCAGCTACAGCGGTTCATCTTTTCTGCCCACTAGCAGTATGTTCTCCATCGACCAATGTGATAAAGTTTAAATAACAGAATTGACCTCATGAACAGCATCTCACGAATTTTATTCGAATCATTTGATTCAACCAATGCAGATCAATATTCAATAACATTCCTTTCCGATATTCCGAGAAGATAGACCGCATGAAATTTGGAAGGGCGACAGTTCAAGGAAAACTGATCAGAGAAGTTTGTTTGGCTGCTGCTTTAACATTGCGTGATACAGTAAAAAAAACTGGCAGAAGAAACTGTCACATTTTAGTGACTGAATTCAGCAGAGAGGAATGGTATTTGTTAAGGAGTGTGCGTTGAGGCCCTTAAAAAAATGAACTGCTCCACATTAAGTTGTCAATACATATAGTATCAGGTATATTGCGTAGATAATAAGTAGGATATTCGGATGAATCGCCAAACTATTGTTCGCCTATTCTCAGTGATGGTACCGTCGAACCTGTCAGTATCGCACATTTGGATTACTTGGTAGATAATTAACCTAGAGAGAAACATGTTTGTTATTGTTGTTTTCGATAGTCCTGACATATACTACGCCTAAGGTGAACAAAAAAGAAGAAGAAAAAACATCGAATAGGTTTGGACGTAGTGAACAATAAGGCAGGTGCGTTAAACCGACTTGCAAATTTGATAGAACAGTTTTTGGGGCAATGGAGGATATAACTGATTGTCCAACGTCTGAAACAACAATACCAGGTTACGAAAAAAACGCGTAGCAAACATCATCAGGTTAAATAGAACACATTTATATGGGTTCGCTGCGAGTGGTATGTCCGTGGGGGTGAGGGATGGTGATCACTGATGTTCAGACAGTCAAACTCGTGAAATCTAGTTATGTAGCGCCAGTGAATTGAGTGGAATTGGTGGAATCGAATCATCTGATCAACCCGGCCGATTCTTTCAAGCCTATCTATCGAGTCGGTGGAGCGCAGTCAAAGTGGGTCAAAGGTCGTCTACTAGCCATTGCAGAAGCCATAGCAATGCGCTTACATTTGCCCCCGTTATGCTCACAAAAACGTCTAGTCAGAACACTAAACCTTCCGTGGCCCTGTATCGATAGCCTGGATCGATCTCTTACATAGGAGTACCGGATTGCCAGAAACGTTTACAACCCAATTCACTGGCGCTGCATAACTAGATTTCACGAGTTCGACTGACGGAACATTAATGATCACCATCCCTCACCCCACGGACATACCACCCCCAGTGAACCCATATAGATCGTTCAGAATTCCCAAAACAGTATTGAACCATTCTTAGACGAAATCGCATTTACGTCACGAGAACTTCACTACAGCGTCTGGCTCTAAACGAAAAGGACACGTGGCTGAGCAGAGTATTCGACCTAGATCACAAACGGACGGTCGCTGAGGGGATACTGACACAGCTAACGCCTAGTGAAGCAAATGAATTCGAAAATTACGTTCATCAGATTATGGCCGGAAGGCGAGAAAAGAAGACATTGAAGCTGCGAAGGCAACTCAACCCAATCAAACCCAGGGTCGAATTTCCAAGAAATCCTGAACGGTACGTACATAATTTCTCTTCTTTGCTCTTAGATAAAGTTGCTCTCGAGGTATTATCGCTAGGACCGAAATTCTGTTGTCCTAAGAATAGAATTAGACAGTTAGACTTAGAAACCCAATTTGAAAACCTTTATGATCAATTGAGTGATCTTCAACCATCATCAGCTGTTAATGTTGAGATGCTCAAAGTAACCCTAGTTCAGTCTTGCTATCAGTATCTGACCCGAAAATCAATGGTTAAAAACCTACTAACGAGAGAGCATTTAGCTTCACTGAAATCTCTAAGACAGAATGAGAATATAATAATCTCAAGACCTGATAAAGGCGCCGGGATCGTCATCTTAGATAAAGCCGATTATTTGAGTAAAATGAATGCGTTATTGGGAGATAAAACCAAATTTGTTAGCATACAAAATGAGAAGGACAAAACAACAGTTATCGAGAAGTCACTAACAAAAGCACTTAGATGTATGAAGCAGAAGGGCTTGATAGATGCTGCAACTTTTGAAAGAATTAGACCAGTAGGCACTGTAATTCCTAGACTCTACGGGTTACCCAAGGTACATAAAAACGGTGTACCACTACGACCGATTTTAGATATGCGCAATTCTCCGTACCACGCAATGGCAAAATGGCTTGCCACGCTGTTAGAGCCAGTTAGGAAAAAACTAGCCATTTACAGCTTGAGAGATACCTTCGAATTTGTTGAAACATTAAAGCAGCTGAACGTACTAGGCAAGCGTTTATTCTCACTTGACGTCACATCTCTCTACACTAATATCCCACTCAATGAAACGATTGAGTTTCTCGGACAGTATATTGAAAGTAATAATATCAATGTGGGAATACCAGTAGAAGAATTAAAGCAGTTACTATATCGCTGCACACACAACGTTCAGTTTAAGTTCTCTGGCAAGTTATACCGTCAAAAGGACGGAGTAGCAATGGGGTCGCCACTAGGCCCATTGTTGGCTGATATCTTTATGGCAAAGTTAGAGTGTAGCTCATTAGCAGATCAAATAAAATCGGTCACCCTTTACAAGCGTTATGTAGACGATATCATCTGTGTGGCGGATGAATCTAAAAGCCTTAGTGAGGTACTGACTCATTTCAACACTGTGCATAAGAATCTTCGTTTCACCCTAGAACCCGAATCATCCACAGGTATAGCGTTCCTAGACGTGTTCATGTCCCGTCGCGAGGATGGCACGATACAACGGAAGGTGTATCGTAAGGCAACCTGGACGGGTCAGTATACAAACTTCAATAGTTTTGTACCACTAAAACAAAAGAAAAACCTAATTCGATGTCTGATAGATAGGGCCACGAAAATATGTTCGAGCGACAGCATCGAAGAGGAAAGACAGTTTATATTTAATACACTCGTTGAAAATGGCTATCCGGAGCAATTTATTCATAAAAATATGTTAACAAGCGCTAAGATAGATAAACCACAAACTGCAGACAAAAAGTCTGTTTATATTTCCTTGCCCTTCAAGGGTGATGGTGTCGCTGAAACCGTAACCAAGAAGCTTAGTGTAGCAATCAATAAGGCGTTTTTCGCAGCTCAACTACGCGTTCAGTTTGTCTCCACACCAGTATTGCGCTCCCAGTTGAAAGATATATTGCCTGTTCATGCCGCCTCTTTTTGTGTTTACCGTTTCGTTTGTTCCTGTGGAACAAGCTACATAGGCCGCACAACACGACGATTATCCGAACGCATTCGGGAGCACCAACCGGTGTGGTTGACGCGAGGATCGACGATGCCCTGTTCGCCTGCGATCGCCACGCATTTGATCGAGTCAGATCATCTGATTAATCAGACCGAATCGTTCAGGCCAATCTACCAAATATGTGGGATACAATCAAAACAGGTCAAAGGTCGTATACTGTCAATTGCAGAGGCCATCGCAATTCGCCTATACTCACCACCATTGTGCGCTCAAAAACGACCAATCAAAACGGTGAATCTTCCATGGCCGTGTACGCAAACCCAGGACAGAATGACTGTGTAGATGTGACGCATCGCTCGCAGACTTCGTACAACTCACGTGGCCAATGTTACGTAACGAAGTCTCATGACTCAAATCAGACAAAAAGAACTGTTGACTGACATCTTTCGCTCTAGTGATATGTTATCTACCACCCCCATCTAACCCATATAAATGTGTTGTATTTAGCCCGATGATGAAGCACTGAAAAGAAGCTTGTTTTCTACGTGTTTTTTCTCATGACTAAACTGGGTATATTCACGATACTCAAGCACCACATTAGTTTGACACGTGCGGGATCATAGGAATGAACAAAGGGCTAACCTAGCTTAAAAAGGGAAATGATAGAAATACTTAAATTGTGGAGAACACCCGAATTCATCGTGAATGGGGTAGATATTTGATCAGTTGATCACGTGCATTAGGAACGGTTCAAACGCTAATCGCCGTAACAGAATTACAAGTCGACTGGTCACCATATTCCTGGGGGGGAACAGCTGACATGGTTGAACGCATTTGCTGGAATCTATCCATTTAACTAACCGAAACCAAACCCGCCGACAGAAATAACGTCATTTACAAAATCCAGTGCGATGACTGTAGACAACACTACGTCGGCCAAACCGGACGGAAATTATCAACACGATTACATGAACACGAACTGGTCATCAAGAGGCACGATCAGTTTTCCCTGATCTCCGCCCACGAGGACGAAACTGGACACGCCTTCAACTTGAACACCGCATAAATCCTCACTCAAGCAAATACCAAACATGCAAGAGAATTTCTCGAAGCTTGGTACTCATCAACTGGTTCAATAAACAAACACATCGAACTAGACAAAATCTATGAATCAATGCGAATCAAGGATTGAGGAGACCTAAACGTCATCAAGCCCAAATACCGGTAAACCCAAACGACAAAGAACAGCCAATCAGACTCCAGCCCAAAGACTCCAGGGAACAACCAATCGGACATCAAGTCGAAGCTCAATTGCGACAAACTCAACCAATGGTGGGTCAGACCAAACACGACAGAAAGCGACCAACCAGAACTCACACCAGTAGGTCAACCCACTCTGCTATATAACAGCAGGCACCGATCCAACTTCACCAAACGCCACATTCAAAATTTTACGCTGAAACACTCACGCGCTTATGATGTCACCTCGCCTGGTGATGAAACGTTTGCAACCTAAATGCCAAGCTCGGCGAACATATCAATACCAAAACGCATAGCTGTTTTCACCTTGTGGGGTCTCACCTGCACGACGTGTAACGAATATTCGAATTAACTACTCAGGACTGTGTCATGACGGTACAGCACCATTGGCCATAGTTCCTTGACTCCCGTAGTGCTGCTGAGGCCCGAAGTGGCCGAAATGACCATAAGCCACTTTTCTGGTGGTCAGTGGGACCAACTGCTTTCTGGAAAACATTGACTTGGAAGCTTCACTGTGTTGTGCAATATAGTCTCATGCTCCATAGGTAATCTGGTTAGGCGAACGCCAACACATAGCAATTCAATCACGCCCAGTGTAGAACAGAATAAGTGGGCGTCTTAAACAACCGGGTCCCATAATAAATGAAGAAACACAACCCAAGAAGCGAAATCGATGGTGGTATGAGATCAGGTGCTCTCTTCATCCACAGAAGTACAATATCAACCGGGTGACACATTATACAAAAAAAGTAAAACGAACAAAGGCACCTGTTATTAGATTGTGATAAAAAAANGCGAAATCGATGGTGGTATGAGATCAGGTGCTCTCTTCATCCACAGAAGTACAATATCAACCGGGTGACACATTATACAAAAAAAGTAAAACGAACAAAGGCACCTGTTATTAGATTGTGATAAAAAAATCGAAAGGCCCGAAAATCTCAGCATAAGCTTTATTCCACCAGGTGACAGGTAGTCAACGAAGTGGTAACCCTTGGGTCAGCTACTGCAATTTTATATGGTGATTTGCTTGGATAAGCCTCCTAGCATTCAGCGGCGTAGGTTCCATCAAGTTTCTCCAGGCGATTCACACTTCAGCCACAATCGGGTGAATGGGTATTATGAGAATTGTCGAGGACTGTCTTGCGTGATGGCACGGTAGTCAACAGTAGCAGGAAGCCCGTACATAAGGCGTTTGTTTGATAGTTCAGATTGGTTTTTTGACGGAACTGTTTACGGTGCACAGTATCTTTATGAGCATTTCACTAAATACCGGTATTTTATGCGTGGTCTGCATGTCCACTAGTGAAGGACTTATTTTACCATGAATTCCTACAAATTCATTGGCGTATGTGTATGGTCAAGTTAGCCACGGTAAAATTCAGTGTTCCCAAAGAGGATATGTTGTCGGTAGGGATGTGTTCGTTGAGATAGCGTCAGGTTGTCGATGTGTTGTGAAATGAAAGTAGAATATTTTAGCGTATGTGCGCAACAGAAGTGAATGGTTTACTTCAGTTGCTGCTATGGGTAGGATCGTTTTGAGACATAAGTGACGTCACACGCAACACTTACAAATGAGCGTAGATAAACAGTGTTTATACATCTAAAAAGCACCTTTTTATTGCTGATATTGGATGCTTGTAGTTACCAGCGAGTTTTAACGTGACTTTTGCATAGATGTAACAAGTTTCCTTCCAACAAGATATAGAACCTAGTTTAAGCACCCTGCTAGTGTACGGTGAGATAACTCGGACACCAATAAGATAAACAGTGAGCGCCAACTGTGTAGTTTTTAGATAAACCGCAAATTGATAAATCGCTGGTGTCAATGAGTCCCAAAAGCATAAAGCGTTATCCACTAACGAGTGCTTTGAAGATGTTTTTAGTTCACAGCAAAACTTATATCTCCATTAGATGGTTCGCAGCGTTTATGAAAGCCGGCCGAAACGATGAACTGGCCGCAGGTTCTAATGAATTTGTGAAAAATTCACAGTAAAATAAGTCTCTCATTAGTGCCCGTGTAAACCATGCATGAAATATCTGTATTTAGATACTGCCAAAAACAATCTGGTCTATTATACGGACGTTTTGCGTACATGCTTTCCGTTATTATTGATCGCAGTGCCAGCAATTCCTCTGACCACTCAAGGTTGTTTTGATTATTGCGTTTAATCAGATTCATGGTATTTTTAGACTGACTTTGTCCGTAATTATGAAAAGCACTATATAGCGAACAAGCTCTTTATCAATGGTTCAGCATTAGGCTAAATACCTTACATTCATATCACAAATTTTACAAGCGAATCATTGGAGAGGTAAACGGGGAACGGGTGGTTGACGAGGTCAGTCGATTCTGTCACACTGCAATCAAGTGCTCACCCGCACATTGGATCTTGACAGGCTAACAAATTATGGGGTTGGCCAAAGCAGATCCAAAGACTGAACAAAACGTTTCTGGGCGCGCAGGGGTGGGTTGTACAGGTGATTTCCAATAGCTTCAGCTGTGGATAGAATCCTACGCCTCACTGCCGTCGACTGGGTAACCTTAATTCAGTAGATTGGGTGAAATGCGTCCGTCACATTGACAGAGGGATTTGAATCCATCAGGTGTAATAGTATGGCTTTGTTGACAGATTTCGTTATTCCGCTATTGAGCCAAGCTGGTTGGTGTTCACGGACCCGTTCAGATAAGCGTCTGGTCCTGCGACCAAAATAACTGGTTACTCAGGAACAAGTGAATGAATATACGAAAAACGAGGCTACGGAAACAAACACTCAATCCTTTAGGCGTGGACAAAAACTGGATTGGACGTAAGAGCGGCTTAAAATATTGTGCTGACCTTCCTTGTGATTTTACGTGTGATATTTTCAGTTGCCGTGTCTCTCTTGAAGGGTTATCTGATATGTATAGTTTTCCTTTCCGCTACATGCAGCTGGTCCCTTTCAATCCGTTGTTGCATGGCTCTGTCTATGAACATTTTCGGGTAGCCATTTTGTATAAATATTGTACATATGAATGTCGGTCTTTTATTTTCAACAGGCGCTACATTCCTGTACTATAGTTAGCACTTATAAATGGGTGCCTCGTTATACCTGTCGCCATTGTGGGGGTAATTTAGTACCTCATATACTATAACGTATCACCTGCTCTCTTTTTAAAGACGTAGTCATCACATGTAGCACACCTTGATGTCACTTCGATCACCGGACGCATGAGTGGTCAGCATCGTGTCAGGAACAGTTCATAAGAGGCAGGTCTCGAGCTGAAAAGAAGAATGAGGTTCTGGTGCCCAGATTTCAGTTGTGAGAAAATACGAGGGATACTCTACGTAGCCCCAGCTAGATATACGAACAACCTTTGTTCTTGATAGTCCAATTTTTTTAACCAATAACTTTTGTTGTTAAGCTTGTGCGTCCCTTTTATCAGCATCTTCTGATGATAAAATCTATATGAGGACCCTGATTCACGAGATGGATTCTAGGGCAGTTAAGCGATTCCTGATTTCCCTATTCATTCCAATTTATCGTGATCCGTATAAAGGCAATGACACCCTCGTGTCATACGCCTTTACATAAGCTTAAGGATGGCTCGGAACACCCTGCCTCTTATTGTCACTGCACACTGACCGTAGCAGAAAATAATTCACGATTTGAACGTTACTTCATCGGCTATCGTATCCGAATAAAAATAGCTTCCTCAATGTCTCCTCGCAAGACGGACCAGAATTTTTACGGATTGCAAGACCCAATTCACTTGTTGAACCAGAACAAAGTATTACACCAGGTAGCCTCTTCGTGAATGATTCATTGGGTTCTCATCTTATTTGCCCACAACTATCAGTAACAATAACACTGTGTCAACTAACTCATGAGCACTATGCTACGAATACCCCTAAGGCCTCGCCATAGGAGATGACTGCGAAAACCACGAAAACGAATCCAACCAAACAGTTGTTTATCAATAAAGTTTCCTTGCAATAAAGTAAAGGTAAAGTAAAGTTTTTCTACTGATCAGTAAAGTTTTTTGGAAGAACATGACAGGAGGCGGCCATCTATATGAAATAATCAATTTATGTTAATGAAAGTTTCGCGATATTCATGGAAAAATTGCTGGTTGGAAACACCGAATCTGATTTTGCGTCCCGAAATTCAAAAAGAAGACGGAGAGGTATTTCTAGTTTTAGTTCATTGATAGTAAGATTCCCACCGACGAAGGGTTACAAAGGTGGGCAGAAGGGAAATCAAGTCACCAGTTGTCATGCCTTCTATAGGAGCACTTTACTGAGTCACTGACTAACCGTAACAATATGAGGTCGATTGTGCTTCCGCTCAGGCGTGAAACTTGCAATGACAAACTGGTTGGAGTCATATTGGTATCATAAATATGTACGTCAAGTCTCTGGTTGAATCTACCTATTAATGATGCTGCAACTAGAGGAAGTTACCTTACTTAAATTAGGCAACGTATATTTTGCAATAAGTAACGAAGTTGGTCGAGGATCCAGCATGATAACTGGCAAGTCTCATCTGACACGTTGATAACACACTGAGAGCTGATAAAAACTAACAACCGATTTATTACGCTCTACGGAAATTGAGCTAATTACATGTGCTAAATCACAAGAGGCACATGTGCTCCTCAGGCGCATTGTGGGTGAGATTGGCTGCCCACCGAATAAGTTTGCAGAGTATTTAGCGGAAATTTTACAAACACTACTGGTTGAATCGAGTCGTCTTATCACGAACTATTGCCAAACCTTCTGAGATTTGACCAGTTTCATACGGTCCTTCTGAATAAGGTAATAGACGACGCGTTGTGACCCACTTTGTGGCTCATCGATTTACATTTCGCAGTAAATACAGTCTCGCATGAGATCCAGATGGTACGCTTAAATAACTAGTCAAAGAGACGGGCACACTCACGAGGTGATCGTAAACCTAAAACAACCCTAGTACAACCATTCATACAGCCCAAAGTCAACTCAATCTTAAATCCACTTTTTCAGTCATTGATAAACAGTTAGAAGGTGGACCGACGCCTTTTGAACCAATCGTTTGTGGGTTCGGTTGAGGGGTGATGGTACTTAGTTCCTCACATTCAAAAAGGTACTTGGTGCAGCCTGAATAAGAAACAATGCATTCCTTTACGTTTGATCAGGTCGAGCGGGAACCGGGTGCCCTTGACCCAACGATGTGAAATGTCTTTTTGCAGCTTACAACTGTGGGCTACCTCATCCACTATGCAGCAGATTTCGGTTTCCATAACGCATAGCTGCACCGGAAGGTTAACGAGCTATGTGATTACAAGCAAGAATGAATTAAGCCGCAAAGGGTTTGATGTAGAACCCTGAAGCATACTGTCGTTGGTACAGAACCTATCAGAAGACGCACGGCTATGTTTGACATGCATCGATGAAATCGGTAGAAAAAGAAGTTTAACTTGCAGTAAAACACTTATAAACTAGGGTGGGGTAAGGTTTGATATGGCAATGTTTCGTTCAGCAGCCACAATAGGAATACGCAGTAAGAGAGCAAAATCAGCCAAGTGCTTGGCAGTAAAAGTGAACACATTTAGTTAGCTGTGGTTATTTTAACTAAGCTGATCAGCCCAACTCCATAATCGCGCGACCGCTTTTGTTGAGATGGCTAGACAAAATTGACTACCGCGAAACAGTGGTTCTGTCTAGGCTTTCAGAAACCTGACTCCAGCTTTTAGTTCAATCAAACCCTGAACACATAATTCATTGTATTATGCTATTCAAAACTTTCTGAACAATAAAGTAACGAAAATTTGTATTTATTCACTCTTTGCCCTGATGAAAAAGTGGGCAAAGGCACATTTTCAATGAAATCATAAGTTTTTCTGCTTATCAAGCATATAAATAACAAGGATCATTATTTTGTCAAAAAGAAGTTATTTAACGCACCTAAAGTTCACGTTTGAAAAACGACAGTCCAGCCTTCCTCGCTGTTCATGTCTCCGCATTTACGGAAAATAAGTGTTACTTCGCTTGGAAAAAAAAACTAAAAGGGCAGCGAATTTTGTTTGCGTTCGAAGTCAACACACTGAGATAGTAGAACAGTTGGTGCCGGCGGGACTACCGGCTTGTGAGCTAGGCTACTGGTGGACTGATAAAAACGCGCTAAGATGTGAAGTTATAGGTTGACAGCCACTCGCATCTCCCATTCAGCTGAATGTGTAGGTTGCTTTCTTAAGGAAATTAGCACCAGAGTGGAATTTCGCCTTATTTAGTGGTACCTCTCATCGTCCGAACACAGTAGAACTGTAATCTACGTGCTTATGAAGCATGCATGTTGCTCACTGTTCCGTTCTTTCGAGAATTAAATAAGACCAAATTGTTGAATGTCAGCCACATTTTCTCTAGTGTAGTAAACAAAAGGAACATGTTGCGTTCTTTCGATTTCAAGAAAGCATACAATGAGATAATATCATCACCATGTGGATTATTGCAGATGATTTCATCAATTTCGAAAACAAAATACCTGATTTTAGTATTCACCTAACGAACCCAGTTATCAATCGGCCTGCCAGAATTCTAACGAAAGTTGTTTTTTCACTCCGCATAAGTGAGAATTATGCGGAACTAACAGCGACCTAATTGTGAGTCCACTACTACGCTACGAAATGCCACCCCTCACACAGGAACAAAAATTCCGAGCCTCGACAGTGCTACTGAAAAGGCATATTATGGGCACGTCTTCCGGGAAAGTATATGATTCAGCCCGCTGGTTGTGTTCTGATGAATGATAATACGATCTTTGTGGTCTCATAAAAGTCTGGTTTGTCAAGCGAGATTTAACTCTCGTCATAACAGCGCTGAGCAAACTTGGGAAAGGTCCGGCTATGGGTTACTGCTAAATGAGCCGGAAGGCGAAAATGTGCTGTGCATCTCCTCCGATTCCTTTTTCCGCAACTGAACAAAAATTAAAGGTGGTGATCAAGTTTAGCTAAGCGAGACTGTTGTGGAGTTTACCAATTACTATATAGTTCAGCAACGAGTACTTCGGCAATGATACGGAACACGCTTAGGCTGATCGTTTTGGTCAAAGTAGTCATCCAACGTCATACTGCTGCCCCAATCGAGTTACCAAACAATAAGAAAGCTGGACCACGAACAAAATACGAAGGAATTAAAGCAAACTGTATATGACTCCTCCTCTAATCACCCTAGTGAAAAGTTTTTGACAATTCTTGACAGTAAGTTTAATTTGAACTGTCTGATGCATGGAGACGGTAATGACCTGATTTGCTGTGCTGTTTGGCCAGAAACTGAATGGTGTGATTTCACTGTGGTGGGATACAGTCAAAACTAGATTCAAGTGAACTGGTTAAAATGAGTGAGGTACTGTGTTCTACTTCGCGTTTTGTATCTTAGGCGGATGCTACTGTTAGCTGAAAAGTCGTTCTCAGTCAATCATCGCCCGGTGAACATGACCTACGTCATATGAAGTGATGTCTGTTTCGCCGTTTGGGTTCATCGAATTGATCGGTTTATAGCACCTGTCTAGCCTAACGTAAAATCTCACGGGGAACAAAGATGTCAGGAGAGATGTCTCTGTGACCGAAATGAAGGCCACTTTTAGAACAAGAAAACATAATCTGAAGCCAACTATGCTATACTATGCCAAAGCGCTGTATAGAGGTTTTTAAGAGAGATGGAAGAAGCACTAACTGCTCTCAGAAGGAATCTTCTAATTTCCTGAATAAATAAAAATACAATCGATCGGATTACGTTAATGAGCACGCTAGGTTTCAAATGACGTAAATAGTCATGCTTAACGCAGTGGTCATATAGCTTCATTGTAGATTGTTAACGTTGCGTCCTACGTGATATAAACCTAAAATCGACCCTGCAAACTATGACAGGTAAATAATATCATTACTCGTAAATCAACGCTGAATAAAAATTTCATCCACTCTGGAACTCAGAAGGCAGGGGTAGAATGAGGGAATTCGTGTTGCACCTTAGCGTCCTCACCTTCTGGTAGTTCAATCTCGTGAGTAATGGTTTTGGTGGGGAGACCGAGAGAACTTACCGTATAGTGAAATTTTGGGTCGAAAACCATCCAAACTAGGCCTCCATTATAGTGTTCAGGAGAACATCCTTTTGCAAAGAAATGTGGGATTAGGTTTTGTTCTTGCCAGCAGCGTAAGTCTTTTTCTAAGTAAGTAGTCAAACACCTGTACACGTGATTGTTTGGAAATCTCATCGACCATGGCGCCAGAGGTAGCGAAATTAGCGCGACTGACTTGTCAGTTTTAAACTTTTGTTGCGTGAGTTTAAGGATAAATTTGAAACAAATGCATCTTTTCCAATTCAAAGACGTATGACGACATACAGCAGCGACATTCCTATTTCAGCCGGACGAATTACACCTTCGGCTGACGACACAAGATTAACTTAATTAAAACTATGTCGTACAAGTTTGGCAATATAGCTCCCACTAACTCAGAACTAAGCAGTATAGTACAAATTCGAGAGTACCCTTCATAAAAGATTGCATCGACATTTAGACCGGAAAAATAATACATACCTGTAAATATTTTAAAATGAAGTTCGTGGTGTAGATCTGCGGTCTTCCACTGTTTCATCTTGTCGCCGTCCTAGTGGGCACTAACAGCAACGGTACCACCTTTCAACACAGTAAACCGGATGTACTCGGTGAACACTAAAATTAGTTCAGCGACAGCTACACACGTTAGTTACATAAGCTTACACTGCTCGGGTTGAAAGTCACTGAGGGATCCCAGATCCCTAGGTTCGGAACTTTGACGTTTATTTCGACGTTGAAACATAAGTCGGAAAATGAATATGAAAGCTTGCTAAATTACGTATATCGCCTGAGCAGTGACAAAGAGAACCTTGGTTATTTTCTTCGTTTCTGAGTAATGTCCACAGATTTGTTGACAAAAATATCGTCATGATTTTCTCAACCCGGATCTCAGTTGCATAATATTTTGTATTGGGGTGGGTTCTTATTACCCCTTACCATTTTCTCATTACAATGAGCTAAGAATGGGCTTCTCCTTAAACTGAAATGCGGATGTTCAGAATATTTTGCAACCAATAAGGCGTCTTCATGAAACCCTCGCAAGTGCGCGCTGTGTAATTCGTGACCATTACTCGGTTATCTATTTCCAAAGATTTAGACACTACCTAACGACAAATTATGCGTTCAAAGACAGCTAGCCTTAAAAAACTGTGGAGACAAGCGGAGTGACATTATTAAAACTCACAATAATCTTTTTTCGATTGCAAACCGAACTAATTGAATTTTATAGAAATCTTCATGATTGCTCGATACCGATCCAGCCTTTTTGGTCTACCACTGGAGGTAGCATTACATCCGTACGCCTGCAGTATCACAGTTTCCGTAAGCGCGTGAAACACATATCACGGAGCTGTCTTAAATGTCTGAGGAGGACTTTACCACGTTTATTGCCAAATTTCAACCACTAAGTAATTCAGAAGGCAGATTTTTTCTGATTCATTTAGCGTCCCGTTACAAACGACCCCATAACATTGTTTCGAAGCAGTACGTTCCTCTTACACCCTTCAGTTGCTTACCGACAAAGGTCACTGTCATTGCGATAGTTTCAAAAATGGCCTAGAATTTGTCGACGAGTTTCGTCACCCATGCGTAGCTGTCATAGGAAGTACACTTTCAGTGTTTGACTTTACCACACCGCGAATCAAAAGGCGTATCGACCAGGTGGCCAAAGCTCGACCGCGTCTAACAAACAACTCGTTTATGAGGTGAGAGGGTGCACAGTCTGTGTAGGTTCGTCGGTCACCACTGGTCGTCATAAGTGCTAACCAATCTTGTGGCCGGTCCCGACAACCTACTGACTGATTTTTTCACTCTTAGTCACAGAAACTCTCCCAAAACACCCCTTTTTTATAAAGTTGTAAAGGTATATTCACTTGCCCACTAGCACGTCTTTTTTGCCACCAAGGTACTTTCATTACTCTCAGCATTTATCCGCCAGGGATTTTTTTAAGATCAGGTTTACGCGTATCATCATCCGCCAATTCTAATCGTCACTGCATGAGAGTCGGTCTCTTAGTTACAACCTAAATTCACTCTCGCAGTTCCAACAGGCTGTCATATACCCAAAAACAAACACCAACTAGTCCCCTAAGACATTCAGCCCCAAGCACAGGTAAGCACGCCAGTTTGTTTGTTAATTTTCACCGGCTTTGTATCATTCGCTTCCTGCTGCAACAGCTGTCTCAGACAGTTTTGGAAGGGGTCGCGTGGTCCCCCTGCCAATAATTCTTATTTTGTCTGCTATCGCGTGTAAGTACCGAGTTAAGTCCTGTACTGCCTAATGGTTTTGTGCCACAGAATGGTGTGAAGCACAGATGTTGGTACTTTCTACTAACACGCTCGTATCATATTTCAGTATGACTGTTTATAAACATCATAACAGTTTGCTTCATTTCCATAGAAGTACTGAATAACAGCGCGTTCTGCCTCCGACTATCATCTTTATCCTCTACCGAAACTGACTATAATTCACTTTCGGCTACAATGTAACTCTAAGAACGACTGTTCCGTTATCTGCCATCTCGCCTAAAAATCCCTACCAAATCAATTTGTCGAAATTTGAAGGAAAACGGTCCGAATTACGAAACTTTCTAATAATTCAAAATGAAGAAATTTACCGCCGAGTTTTCGGGGAACGTTAACCTGTGCACTACGGTACTGTGCATTAAGTAACTAGGAAAATTCCCATGTTCACTTCTGCTCTTGAACCGAATCCAATAAATAATAAAAACGTTGAGTAGAGCGACCAGTGATCCCTCCATCACATTTCCACGTTATCTGTGTCATTCCGCGTCCGCCTCTTAGTTATACAGCACAACGATTAACTTCCTCGATGTTTAAACCGTTGGTTCTCACACCAGTTCAGATTACCTCATTCTCAGCCGCACTTACTCAACATGCACCACGAAATCATTTAATCCGGGACAGGTCTGACGAAACACACCAATTTATATACATTATAGGGAGACACACAGATCAAAAGGACAACACGACGGATCATCCTCCTTTTCCGACTTAAACTTGTCAACATCGGACTAAAGTCTATTAAGAAGCAGTGCTAGGTCTTATAGTCAGAAATGTGATCCTGCTCTGTTTAATTTCTCATCGTTGCTCTCCTATCTACTTACATTGTCATGAAGTGGTGGTATCTCCTACTTTTGGGAAAAAGCAGTCCGAACGGTAGTGTTCTCACACAGTGCGCTTGGGGCATCGTCACCCTGCTCACTGTCCCGAACCTGAATGCTAATTCCTGGAAATCGTTCACACTGGCCTATCATGAGTATGATTTCTGCAGCAGACCTATGAGAAAACGAATGCACTTCTGACTGTCAGGGATCTGAAGTAGAACTGACACATCAGAAACCGTATTTCAGATCATTTGGCTACGCACTGAATACTGTATCACAATTATTGACTAAGAGCAGTTGTAACAATTTCCTTTCAAAGGTTCGAGGGCCAATCTTGGTGTTAGCCGAGCAGTGGTTCAAAGCACTGAGTTCATTGACTTCATTCACTGGAATAGCAACCCGTTGATCTGTCTCGCAGCCACATGCTAACAATAGGTGGAATACATTTTGCGACAAGATTTTACCGTCACACAATCTTTTAAAAATATTTGTCAGTAAATTGAAAAGTAATCACTTCGACAGCAATTGAGCAAACGTCATTAGAAGTCAACAGGTTTAATTTTGTTCCAATGACATTGGTGGAAATTCAACCACACAAAGGTTTTAAACATGGTCATCACAAAACTGTATGGTAGCTGTGTACGGTAACTTTACCAAACGAATTTGCGATGTGCGTCTGCAAATCGGCTAAATAAACGTCGTAGAGACCGAAGCATGTCTGAGCTTGAGCTCAGCGACGTTCGCTTCAAAGTAACCGCCAAATCAGCCAGCCACTTGAACACTTTGGCGTATTCCTGTACCTTACAAGTCAATAAACTCGAATTTGAAAACAAACTGTGGGTTCACCGGTCAAGAATCATAATACCTACAGAAAGTAAATTTTCTCGTGGTAAAAGCTGTATGAACGAGGGCGTCGTCTTGTAGGATTGTAGCCCAACATCGGATTGAAGAAAAAGTTGACGGAAACTATTCCATAATCCAAACATAAAAGCTGAAGTTTTGGGTACATCTCACCGAGGTCAGTTCATTTAATCAGACGACTGGCAGTAAGCCTCCTTATGTCATATAACGCTTATCGTTAGGGCACTCACTCCCCTCGAAAATCACACCAGTAATACCTATGCATCACAGTCGAGTCGATTTTCCTTCGCATCACATTCACATACTAAACACCAATAAGTTGCAAACCAGAACATATGTTGCTGGATAATAACTTTATTTACTTGATTATATTTTAACCGTGGGGTTTTGTCTGAAGTTTCCCACATGCTTCTGCTGGGAAACATTGGTGTTAAGCCCCGACTAGAGCTTTGGACCGCACTTTGCTGCATTGCAAGTCAGTTGTAATATACATCGTTTATTAACGTTTCGTTAAGACCGAACGTTGCTTAGTCTGCGCGAGGTTTGCTCTACTCAGATACCAAGCGATATCATCTGCACCGCTGACCAATCGATAACGCATTTACGGTTCTCAGCGCATTTGTTGATTGCGTGGCTAGCTAACGTTTGGCAAGCGCATATGACTGAAAACGTCACAACTTGAGGTGGCCATAAAATCCTGTCAGTTATTGTCTATAAAAGAAGATAAGCTCAGTTCCAAACACTGCTTCGTAATATAATTTTGCTGCAAAACGTGGTGGTCGTTGGGTTTGTAAATTGGGCATCTGTCGATAAGGAAGAGGTGGTTGTGCAATTTCACCGCGAATGCCTTGCCAAGTGCAGATGGTAAGGGCATTCAATGGGTTGATATCACAGTCCGTTCGTGGACGGTACAGTTCAGCAACTTTCGCCCATACAACATCCGCAGTGTCCGTTTGATTGGCTAGGAATTAGCGGCCATGGAACCCCAGAAATTATCAGGTTAATTGTGTGATCTGTCTCCAGTATATGTCCGATAAATGAAGCTAAGTCTCAAGCTTCTTTGTTCGTTCGACTCTCCTGTAGCAGCAGGCACCAACGGAATGTCCCAACACTTGCTGACACACGCACTGAGCCATCCTATACAACTAACTTACACTGCAAGTGTAAATGATCCACCAGAAAATGCAAGACAGAATACCGAGGTGAATCGAGCCTAGTACTTTAAAGACGCGTGTACAAGACCAAGGTTTCATATTATCCATCTGCCATGATGGACCTCTGGATCTCGCTTTCACATTAAACAGGGATTCTACATCTGCAGGATAATTTTTTAACATGGGTAAATTAAGATGGACCCATATAACCCTGGATGGAGAAGGTTCACCTTGGTAGGCCATCGTCGTTTTCCGGAAAACAGCGGTGTAGTGACATTAACATTTACCATGGTTTGGTCGTGGATGTTGAATTTAACTTGCTTCGTTTGCTCATGAAGTTGTAGTTCCGTTACCTCAGTTTCAACTGCTGGCAATTTTTGCGGAGGCTGACTGAATGCATATAAGAACATCTGAATATTAATTATGTCCCAAGATGTTATGCCTCAACGGGTAGCCATACTCGAATAAGAGTCCCAGTGAATAAATGATAGATGATGTAACAATATTCGATATGTATATAGGTTTATATACCACACACAGAGGTACACAAACAGGTCATGGTTATCACACCAAGAAGTAATGCATATCCAAGCTGGTTTACTGTTATATTAAAATCAATTTTCTGAAAAGTAGCGTGCAGTCAGAATCTAGCCGACACGCCAATTTTCCCAAGGTAAGTGAGCACAGCCAATGACGCCCAAAGGTTACCCGTACAAAATCTAACCCACACCTCTTTACATCTCAAAGTGACAGCCAACAATTAGTAATCCGGCCTATGTACATAAGACCACTTATTGGAAGGTAACGGCAGACAAATATGTACCAAGATGAAAGCAGATGATACCAACGGCCACCAGAGAGGTTACGTGAAATTTTTCCGGTTTTATTGGGTCTCAAGAGCATCGTGCACTCCAGAGTTTCGAACTCGCGACCTGAAAGTATCAGAAGCGTAGTGTGGGGTTGGCGGTCGTATTCTCGACCTGACAAAACTAGAATGAGCGAAAAGTTACCCAATTTTTTCAAAGAATATCCTATGTTGCTCCACTTCATCTGTCACGAAAGAAATCGAATCACCATGCATCAGAACCCATCACGTATTGCGAAGTCTCAGCTTTCCGTATAAGTGGACTATTTTTATCACCATGAGGACATCCTTAAAAATTTCTAAAAAACCGGCAACAAATGGCAATAACATTAAGTGTAAACAATAGTCCACAGAGTATGAGCGGCGTTGCAGAGATTCAACTTGTTTGACACCATTAGTCACCAACTCTGTTGGTATTTAACAAGACCAGCTGCTAATAAAATATTCTTTCGGACAGGCTGTCGTAGATGTTTGCAAATTTTTGGACTAACCATAAACATGGTTGTTTTTAGTCCACAAGTGCAATAACTAGTAGTCGGTGACAGGAGATAGAAAGCATACACCATTGACAGAACCGGTTGTTTCTTTTCGTCTACAACAGGCAAATAAGCGTTAAACCGTAGTTCAAATTCTTGATCACTCACTCGAGTGACGTAGGGTCAGTCTGTACCACCATCAAACGAGAAACCAGTTTCAACTAACTTACAGTCTACAGTAACCACTGCCGCTTGAATGAGGCCGTAAAATGTTAAAATAACACAGTATCTCAGTCTCAGGAAAGAATGAAGATATCCAAATTCAGTATGTCTAGGTTGTTGAAACAGATCTCACACGTTCACTCTATACAGAAGAAAGGGAGTTGTGCTAACCACCCCCTCAGCTCATAATTTGGCATTTAGACCACGATGTGACGTTTAACTGAGTTCACTCGCAAGAAAGCCACAAACTCTGTCATGACATAAAAGGAGCCACCGTCAACCATATCGAATTGTAAAATAGATTACATCTGTACACATTAAAGGGAATCTTGTGGTGGATTGTCAGGTCGGGGGTGCGAGTTTTCGAACGCTCCGCCGAATACCTCAACGTGGGTGGGGTACGTTCGAAAACCTGCTGCGATCGGATCAAGGACAACGTGCGCGACCGGATGAGTCATCGCTCGACTGGATCGGACCAACGGGCGAGGCAGGGCAGGCGAAATACGACAGACGGCCAGATCGGAGGCGTGGTTTTTCCAACATTTAGGGGAACATCTCGACACGATGTTGGAATACGGTCAAGGCCAACATTGGGTGGATGGCGGACAGCACGAGCAGCCGGACGAGCCATCGCGCAACGAAACAAACAGACAAGGAATGGCAAGCGGAAACCCCCCGATAGAAGGCACCGATCACACACGTAAACCGGTTAGAAGTGCACACGACGTGTGAACGGAAACCGTGGGGGTGTTGTGGATTGGAATTATGACTCATAAACGAGAGAGCGCGTGTTGCTTGTGGCTGGCTATTTGGACAATAAAGATTGTGCTTTATTGGACGCCTTCTCGCTACAATCTGATCATTCGTTGTCATTTTTCGTTTCAAATCCGAAGACTGATTGAAGACTTTAACGCTCGAGACTGCTTCGCGTAGGCGTGTATCTGTAACTTAGGATGCCTCTCGTGGTTTTGCGGGAAATCCACTGTCATCAGTCAAAACGCATTCCTCTGGCTGAAACACGACAGCGTGTCATATTCAAAATCCAACCAATCGCCTGTCAGCGTACCATACCATGATCGTACGCAAGCGAAATACGTTGATCATTGATAAGTGCTTGGGAATTCAGTAGATACAAACTGAACAACACTCATATCTGATAGCAGCTTTTGTAATCAGGTTAACAGTCAATCGGCCCTATCAAAATACCACACCGAGACACACAACCACTTCCACTCTGGAGTGCTTTCCAGTGGAATCACTAGCGTTTAAATCCCGATCGTGATAAGGATATCTTTAACCGGTGAGCTTCGAAGAGAGGAAAAATTCAGTTTGGTTTCACTTTAGAATCAGCAGGATGAAGGTGAATCGAAATGCGAAAGTTGCATCCAAGTGTGGGCGGTGTTCAGTTCATTAAAAAACCCTCGGCTCCTCAGCAGTGATTAATACTTACTATACGCTACTGTATTGTGAGTGCATTCAACCCATTAAAATGAACTGTACCAACTCCATTAAACCAGAATGTATCACTCACGCTGCTGATGAAATTAACGCTGCACGCTAGATGATATGTAGGAATAGCTCACTCTACACTGTTTTACTGCACAAGACAGGTAATGGCGACATTCTTGTGCCATGAAGCATCAGGACCTTTGAACTCAGTGGTAATTGTTCGGCGGCCAAGTCGTTGTGTTAAACGGATATCCACTGGAATACACTTTATGGATATGGGCAATCAGATATAATCGTGTCAGCGGTGATCTGTATTCCCGCCATTTTTCACACGTATTCCTGCGTAAACCTTGTTCTACATATATGGTCGTCTACTCAGTTAAGAGCCCGTCATGTTGATTCATGAATGGCTATAACTACACAAACTCTTCGATTTAATCCAATTTTCTGTATGCCTGTGTGTGGCTCACACCCGAAGTGGTCACGGTGGAAACTCACAAAACATTAACCAAGCCGAAATATTGCTGTTTTACAACAAATTGCATTTCCTAGCACACAAGCCAGGCTTTCTTCTCACACACTGCGGTATGTCAATTTTAAAACATTCAAGAGCGACATGGTTTTTGAATGGAAATAGCAATGGTTACTCAAAACGGAAATGAGAGGGTTCGTACTTGGTCCAGCCAATGAATCGTAATTTTTTAAATTCAATCAAAAGTTGACCACTGTTCGGCCGACCCAACCTAATTGAGCCGTAATAATAGAATTTTCGCCTAGAACGAAAGGGGCAATTCTGTTTATTCTCCCTTCGAAACGGTCGGTGAGCTGACCACCATTCACACGAGAAGGTGGTTGGATGTTTGAAAATGATTATTCAGTCATGCTTATTGCGACACGTTTGCCTCACCAGGGTCGGAGTGCAAATTACGGTCAGAACAAAGTTATGCACTACTGAAGATATTTAATAAAACTCCAGTCTGCTACTTCCTTTAAGAGTGTGCTAGCGAAATACGTACCTGGAAGCCAAGGCTTCAATCGTGTCGGGGGTGGTCTATTTGTAAGAGCCTCAATTCCCAAACTTCAGCCAACCATAGCTTATTGTACACCAACTCCACCATCAGCTTCCTCACCGATAAATGATGCACGGGGTTCACATCAGTTGCGTGAATCCTGTGAATAAACTTACTCTAATAGCCAGAAAACTCCACGTCTGTTATATGTTAAACCATATTAAAGGTGCCTGTGCGAGTTTTAATCTGAACACATTTAAAATTATAACATGTTCGCCTCAAATGAATGTTATACACCCAGTCACGCTTACGCTGCATTTATTATATCAACTTTGTATACCACAATGTATCTGAATGTAAACACCAGTCTTAGAAAAACGTGTCCATCCAGCTGGTATGTTGTGTTTTCACAAAAAAACGAGTTGTTAAAGCAACCTCACCTTAAATAGAAATATTGTGATTTATTTTTAGAACTCTGTGCACTCTAGCTGTGATTGACGTGCCCACCGTACTTTCGTTTTCGGTCATCCTGTTTTACAAACCGGATCTAAGTTCAGTAGAAAGCGGTCAGATTTTTGCCACTGGATGTTTAAAGAGGTTACGGATCAGAGTGCTACTTGTGGCGATTAAAGTTATCCGCTCGAAAAAAAAACCGAACGAGTCCACAGAACTGGTGGTCATTGACTAGAAAGAACGTGGGTCATAACCTACTCAGACCTTTTTTTATAATTTAAGCTTGTGCAATATGATTGTGTATCACTACCGGATGCAAATGTTCTTCTGAACTTCGCTCTACAGAACAACGTGGATTTAAGCTATCTTCACTAAAAGGAACCACCACAATAAGTGTGCAGAGAAACACAAAGCATCTAGATTCCGATCAGAATAAAAGTAACACAGTCGCTGAATAAAAGCCAGGTCAAGTCAGCTCAGTCTGCTAGGCAAATCGCACAAGCTCAGAAGTAGTGTCACTGAGGAAGTTGGCTTATTGTGTACCACTTTTAGGATCACATTTAAGTCCTGCATGAGGGCTAAAAGATTGACAGCGTTTCGATAACTGCTTTGAGAGTTGATGGTCAACCACGGCTACTCTACAACCATTCTGGATAGTAACTGGGGTGTGGAAGTCGAGACAACCTAGGCAGTGAGTTTCAACTCCACTGAAAGTGGCTAGAAAGATCCTCTAAATGCAGGTAAAACTTTCTACAAAAACATACAGGCTGTACACAGGAGCTTAAGAGCAAACAGCCAAAATAAATTATCAGTAGTTCCAAACAGATCGCTGTGGAATGCTGTTCAGATATGAAATTTCTAGACTCAAATTGCGGCTTTGTAGCTCAGTCGGCAGACTACAGGCCACGCATTGGCGTGCGGTTCTTGCCACCAACTTGATTTCATCCGAAGTCCGAAGTGCTCTTAAATGAATCGCTTCATAAGTGGTAAATTCGTAGTACTACTCACCAACGGCAAGCTTATCGTCGTTCGATGGCAAAGCTCTATAGTTTAAGTATTGTGGACGACGCTTGAGAGCAAAAACGGTCGTTTAGTTATTAGGGAGAGGCGTTTGAGAACAACTGCCCGCAGTTTGAGAACTTTAATCAGTGTACCTTAGTTTTGAAACTAGCGTCCCTGACCATCATATAATCGAACTTGTCTCTTGAAGGACAGCGAATGCTGTGAATACCTTGGCCCCTGGAAACATTCATCAGAGCTGTGCCCATTCCTACACTCACTTTTTGCCTTGGGTCACCGGACAAATTAATATTATTCATCTTTGTAAAATGAGAACACCAGATCAGCGGTCCAAAATAAAACACAGACGTTGCTTCTTCTCACCAATACAAATCTCACTGAAACATTGTCTCAGTTCGTTCATAGGATAAATGAGCAACCTTCCCCACCCAACCTCGCTGGATCAAAGAGGATTTCATAGATATTCGGCTCTGTAAGCGACCAACTGACAGTATGCTATGAAAAATCGGTGAACTACGCAACGCAAGTAGTCAGTCAGTACTGTTACATGTACAGCACTAATTAGGACAAAAAATGAACAGAGGGATTAAAATCGTTCAGTCAATGTCAACCAATACAAGACATGCGTGTGCAGAGAAATGATTTACTTCCGTCGAGTACACTTACATACCATTCAAGAATGTTTGGGGAAAATCCTGTCTTTAAAGACAATACGTTCAACTGGTATTTCGATATTTATTCTAGGCCGAAATTCCGGGCATTAGGGTTGCCTTCCAAGCTAAAGGCTGCTGGGTCTCATCGATGTCGGCAGTGCAACCACTGGAAGCCACATTTGTATGGAAACTTCCGAAGATCTGCTAACTAACAGTCATTCAGTCCTCACCTTTACACCTGTCTGTACTGGCGATCAACCATCAGCAAGACGTCAGAAGCTGATTTGTGTATATATTGTTTCAATGTGGGAAAACCTCGAGAGCAAGTCAAAGCCCGAAAAATCTGGCGTATGTAATCTTTAAAACACATTACCATATTAGGCGGAAAAGATGGTAAAAAACGAACAGCACAATTTTCAATCACAGGCACCGAGAATGTCCGTACCACACAAAGGGAAGTATTTTAGAATGGCAAAATGCATGCGCAGATCGGACACGTTCGGAAGAGTTGTCGTTTGGTTGCTTTGTTCAGTCTGCAGAAGTACTGCCTGACGATGAGGTAGCTGAAGTCTGGAGAGGAGTTGGGTGAAGGTTTGATAGTCACGAGTCTTCCAAGGTCGGAGAGGATTGGCAACCTGAAGTATGCAAAACAACTTGGATAAGGTTAGGCTGGAGACCAGCTTCTGCCCCGAACATAAGACAATCAGATAACAGAGGGGTCAGGGAAGAATTAAGTCAACGTTGATTGTTTCGCAATGTAGGTACGATTCACTTGACGAATCTCTCAAACATGGCGGAGTCATGTACTTAGTTTTATGGATCCTGATCTGGGACACAAATTGCCCTGAGTAAGTTATTTCACAAGTAAAACGAGTGGATAGCTTGCACGATTAAATACACTATCCGACAGAGAGTGAACCCAAACAGTCGACAATGTTCAACTGACACGGAACAGCGACGAAAACGTAAGGTAGTTTGAACTGTACCGACCAAACATACATGTGTATGACTCTCGATTCTCCGCACAAATCACATATGTGTTTTTTGATACGAACTTGTAATCCCTTGAGTTACTAAAACCTACGTGGGCCACTATGTCGCACACAGTTCTGTTACGTTGGACACTATTGCTCGGGCAAAACACGTTGTTAGAACATTGCATCCAGCGTGAATTGTCCCTAAAAAGGCTAGTGTTTTCAGTACCGTCTAGTAACACTGGGGTTATCCACCTTTGACACAAAATTACTGCAGCCACGATCCTTCGCGTGTTGTTCCCTGTTCAGCTGACAATAGTCCCTAAAAAGCGTCAAATTCAGACGGGGTAACTTCTGCAGGTCTGTCGCTGTTAGAGGAATCCTTTATTCTGCCCCAAACCGCCTCCTTCCTCCAGAAAACGACTCTATCCAATTGTAATAAGCGGGAATGCCGTGAACAGGCGAGAGGTAAACTTCGCTACTTTTTACCTGTTTGGCTTTAATTCCGCTATGCCTATTGGTGGTTTAGTGATCTCAACTTTCTGATGTCTGTCCTTCGGTTTTCTGAGTCGAGAATGTTTGCAGGTCGCTGTACACTCCAAAATACCGTGCAATTTTCTCCTTGTCACACACATTGTTGGAGAGGAACAAGGTTGCTTTCTGCACCCGACTTTTGGTTTGTTTTGAGCGCAATTAACAGGGACGGCCGTGGTATTTTCCGGACCCAAATTCTCCGGGTTAATTACATCGAAGAGAATCCGATTTCTATCAATCGCATTATTATACCGTGGACGAACCGGCGTAATTAGTCGAGGGCTTACAACAGTCGCCTACAGAATAGTTTGCTAAAAGTTATTCACCGACCTGGATACCTCTTATTCAGCATGAATACTACCGACGACACCATCACATAGTGTGTGCGAGAATGGCTCTGGCTTAACTGTCGACAGACAATTGTGAATGTAATCACTGTCGTTCAAAATGGGTGGAGACTTGCACCTCCGGTGAGTGTGTCGAACTGTACTTACGAAATGAACTCCCATATGAATGGTCATGGGGAGTGAAAGTGGTGTTGACATAATTTTCAAAACGGTATGTGTTTCTACAGGAAGATCAACGACAAACGAGTAGCGATGGCTTCGAGAACACATTGAATGACGAGCGTAAGCGAATTGCCTACTTTGAGTGATTAGCAAAATTTCAATTCTCATGTTGTGTAGGTCTACGTTGTCATCTACGCTATCATCTGCACGAGACGCGCAACATTCCAGTCAAAAAATGTCCCAGTGCATGTGGTCCACTCAGCTAGGATAGCGCCATCTGTTCGTGAAGAGACTGGCTAGTCTGTGATCTTGATCTAATCCCGACTGAGAATCTCTGAGATTTACCCAGTTGGCACGTGCACAACGATGTTAGACTTTACGGATCCAGCGGAAATTTATGGGACGGCTTCAGACCATAACGGAAACAAACCCAAGCAAACCCTAAGTCCCCTTCGGGGAACATGCCGGAAGAGTGCACTGAGATCCAGAAGGACCTCTTGCGAAAGCTGTCTAATTTTGCCAGTTCTTCATCAACTCGCCATTATTAAATGGGTAGTATGTGGGTATTCTGTGATGTGCTACATCAAAATTACTCGTAAGAAGAAAAGTAGTTTAGTCTGCCACGAACTGAAACCACAAACAATGGCCAACAGAACAAGGGAAATACAGTCTACTTACTAACAACACCAGTAGTCGAATATTACGATGAAAATACTGGGCGAGACCTACCTGGTAAGGTGTGGCGTACACGTTCAACTTGGGACAAGTAGTTGGATTAAGCGAGGCCAAATTGGATACAGAAATAGGCCACTGATGGTAAATGGCCGAGTGCCCAGCGTCTAGCCAATAAATAGAACGGATTTTTGACAGAAAAAGTCTTGCAGTATCAGAAAAGGACACTAGACCGGCAGAACGGTTAGAAAAGGGCTCGTACACTGACAAGTCATAGATTATCGAAGTCAGTACACAGCAACCTTTGCTGAAACCAATCAGTCCCACTATCTGATTTGATAAACCAGCACAAATCCTAGAATCCTGCTTGTTGACTTCGTCTACAGCATTCGTGATCAAATGAGCTAGATGTTCTGTCGCATTACAAACGGTAGGACAGTCCGTGGACAAAAGCGGATTGCCTCGCTCATCCACTGAAACAAAGTTTGAGAAACTAGCGAGATCGTTGAATATCCATTGCGACGGTCGAACGATCCAAACATGAGCATTGACTGCGTGAGTAAGTAGGCGTTCGTTCAACAAACGGCCTGTTTGTTCGAGACTCCAGTCTAAATACTCAAGACCATTCGAATGTGTTCGCATGTGTTCTTCCAAGTCCTGGGGGGAAACGGGAAGTGGATGTAGACATACGTATGTTAGACATACGAAAAGTAGGAAATCTTCGAACTAATCAACCAATAAACGTATAGTTCAAGTATGCTGAGGTAGTTACAGATATACATGAGGAAAGCATCAGTTGCCAAGGTAGTGTACGCAGTTGAAATCAACAAAGGTCTGGCTACCCAAATTCAAACCAAAGTGCACAGAATTTGCACTGTGAACCCACGTGGGTGAAGGATTCCAGAAAAATAAAGACATCTATAGTGGAAACCGGTGTTGACAATGTCAGCGTAAACGAACATCTACACTGCCTCTCAACAACTCAGGCTATTACTAAAAAGCGGACATATAAACCTCTTGTAGAGTGAAAGGGCTCGCCGTCTTCATATTCGCATATGTATTGCATCAGCATACACGCAGCTTGATATATTTGTGAAAGACTAACAAGATTCACGAAGCATTCACGTTTAGTAACTTTTATGAAGAAAAGGAAACTTATTAAAATATGCGCCCAAAACTCTTACCAATCATCACCTGCACTGAAAGCATCGATGTTAAATTTGAGAGCTATCAGCTGAATTTCGATTGATATTTTAAGAAAACACCTTACTTGCAAATCGCCTCCAAAATATACAACATTCGCTTGCGCCGGACCAGGACGACCAAAAAAGAGGACATCATTTTTCTTGTCAGCAAATCCGGTGCATGCTCTCAAAAGGAGTTTTATCAACACATCCGCGGGCATAAAACCAAGTTGCAAACGGACTAAAAGAACGAAAAAGGAATTACACGTAATTAGTGCTTGGTGGTATCATCAAACCCAGACTAGATAACGGAGCACGACAGGACTAGTCTTCAAGTAAACTGCACCGCTCCGAGTCAACTACAACTTGCATATACTCCTCGATGTGCTCAACCCGATTAGTTTGGCCTAGGAGCCCAACGTCTCCAACGTTAGCTTCTTTAGTAAGAACAAGCCCGGTCGAATCCAGCGTAAATTACTGACCTGGAAAGCCTACCCAAACAGTAGGAAGGTACGCGTTGATAAATGTAAGTATGCTGATTGCTTACATCAGCCGACCACATATATCGATCAGCTACACAA
Source organism: Paragonimus westermani (assembly GCA_008508345.1). Classification (NCBI taxonomy): domain Eukaryota; kingdom Metazoa; phylum Platyhelminthes; class Trematoda; order Plagiorchiida; family Troglotrematidae; genus Paragonimus; species Paragonimus westermani. The sequence goes on along the minus strand of QNGE01003367.1, from coordinate 31,897 downwards.
GTTTACTGAATGGTCACAGCGTCGGATGGACGAATATCGCATAGATACGACAGAGTTAAGTAAACCGTTACAATGCCACGGTGGTACCGATTGTGATTCTGTAATAACACTGGAAACGACGCGACAGAGTGAGCCACATGAACTATCTAGATTTAAGATTTATGCGGTCGATGTCGGGCGTTAACACCAAAGTTGAGATATCGAGTCACCACCCGATTCTCTCGCACGTCCTTCTCAGGTCTATCAAAATGTACATCACTGCAACTGGTAGAAGACATTAGAGGTAGAATCTTCTGAATGACCGCAAAGAGAGCGATGAATGAACGGCAGATTTTAACCGTATACTAACAGTCAGTATTATCCCAGTTAACTGGAACAACCAATTGAACGTACACACGATAAGGCATACTCCGCCGATTGCTAAGCACCAGACCCAGCATATACGACTGCCTGATGTTATTCTCTTTCCGGGCCGCTGACAAAGTCCCTAAAGTGTACACTCAGGAATAGATAGGTCAGAGACAGTTTTATTCAAAATTCATCCTTCGGGTACAATTCGCTGCACCTTACCAGGTAAGTGTACCGTACTCTTTGGGGTTGAGTAGCAGAGTTCAATAGGAGTTGTGAAGCGAAATAACAAGATCAATAACTGCATGCACGCACGCCATTGTCCAGGATAATCTGGTACTGATGAACAGACCCGCCTCCGCAACAGCAATTAACAGGTAAAAACCATCCCTCTAGTATGGATACTCGTGCGTCAGAACCTGGCAACCGAAACACAACGGTGCGTGTGTGGTTACTGATTGTCGTTTTGCCTAATAATTCCTACCGAACTTCGCTACACAGATCCGCAGACTGTAATGTGTGCCTGATGAGATGCGGTGAAATGTGCTCAAGAAATACACTGTGCAAAGAACTGTTTTAGTTCTTTGTTCAACTATTAGGGAGAAAGTCCCCTTACTTTTCTCGAAAATAGCTTACTTAGTAGCGAGTACCTAGTCTGAAAATAGATATTTACTTATGAGAGCAGCAACACAGAAGCCCATGAGAACTGCTTGAAGAGAAATGTCAGCTTCTGGTGTTCTTCGACTCTCCAAAGTTTACTCTTCTGCAGCTCACCTTCAAACCGACGTTCCATTCCAAACGACTGCTCTCGTCTGGATTCATCATGCAGGGTGACAACTGGGGTGAAATTCCAATAGATAGCCTGTAGAGTAAGAATCAAAACCCCTATCCAGTAGACTACCGGTCCTATGGAAACCGAATGGGAGAAAGCGATTAAGACAACTGACCAGTTGCACAGACAGTTCGCGGAAACCGTGCCACCGTTGCAACCATCTTAGTTCAAATCCGGACTGGTGATACACATTCTGGCGCCCTTCCCAGACTTGTGATCGGTTCCGTCCTTGGATTTATCGAACAGGGATGGACTGAGAAACAAGTCAACCCTTGTGATCGTAACCGGTTTAAATTCGTTATCTAGTAGACTATTGACCTGGTCAAATCAACTCAAGAAACTGGTAAACCAAACGACTTTTGTATCGGTGTTCATATCTAAATCAACGGTATAATCTTCCATCAGATGCACGAGCGCAGAATGACCCCTAGTTCCCAGTAGTAATCCCTTCGAAGTGTTCCACGTTAATTAGCCTACAGGCAGGCAAACACAGCGGCTCAGCCAGTGCATGAACGTACTGGTCGCCGCTAGCTTCGACGCTAACCAACAGCACGACAGCCCACGGCCTGAGTGTCCAGCCAACACATGGACAAGGCGTTTGATCCTGCATAGCAATATGTCATTTTAGGTATCGTATAACAGCATCATTCAAGACAAACCAGTTCGAATCCCGCGACTTTAGGTTACGAAGTGGACAAAAATGTCACTACGATACCCTAAACAGACGAGTAACGGATGCCACTCCGGCTTCGAACCGGTTGAGTGACAAAGCTACCATTCACCATGCCGAGTGCTACTCGATTTTCAGCTCTTACAGCAAGTCTCACGTTGTTAAACATGCTGGAAGGTGTGCTAGGTACCATCAAACAGTTGGAAAATGAGATTCTAACTGTACACATGACTAATCTTCGTGGTAGCACACGTGATCACAGGGCAGGGTAAGAAAGCCACCCCGTCTGATAATAAAAACAAGTCCAACAAAAAATGCACAGTGCTATCAATCTGTTCCGGCTTAGACCATAACAGTCCAGTCAAAAAGGACGAAACATTCCGGCATTATTGCATGTAAACTCGGTCTGTCACCAAAACTGTGATAGCGGGTATCCTTGTAAAAATAAAGTAGCTCGACTTTTGAACGAGCTCCCTAAAAGTGCTCCGAGGAAACTGTGGAGTGAAATAAGGTCAATAAGAAAAGTTGAATATCTCTAGATGCTGACAGTTTGAACACTTCAAATAAACTCGGAACGCAAGGACTTGTACTTTTAGCCAGGTTAGATAAGGTCCGTGATAAAGAGACTATTCTGAAACGCGGTGGTAGGCAAAAATAGTCACCTGCATGTGTTAAGGATACCCACTGGAAATAAACGGTCATCAGAACAGCTGATCAAAACCTCCTCGTGCCCGGTATTCAATGAAACAATGGACGAGAATTGCAGCTCATCTGGACTGATGTAGTGCGCGCAAAAATATCATGCAAGTGGTCCAGCAACGTGCCAGCTGAAACAGTGCTTAACCTGACCACTGCGATTGAAAACTACTTATTCAATAGAGAGACAATCACTCGTAGCCCCAATATGTTGAGCACGCGGTATTCGCATAGACACTAAGGTCGTGCTGAATTCCCGAGGTGATCACAAGCAGTACGACACGCCTTAGGTAGGAAACCCCAGCATTCACTTAAGTAAACGTCACCGGCAACGTGGTTGCGCGCGCACACAAAAATTGACACCATTGCGGGACATCCGAATTTAGTTACGTAGGCCAAGATACGTCTGGCTACGATGGATCAATATTACGCGCCCGCAGAACCGACAAGCCCGACACGTCCGCACCAAATTATTCATACTGGCACCCGAATAGTCATGCAACTGAAGTCTGAAACGCCCCTATCGAGCATCAGACAGAATTGATCGCGAACTGGAGTACATTCAGATATGATGAGGAAGCGTTGGAGACTAATTTGAGCGGCACAGTTAGTTTTAGCCAAATAGTACGCACCGAGTGGGTGATCTGTGCGGACCAAAGGTCCATGCTCAGAGTATAAAGCCAGTAAGGTGGAGTTCTACATTTTCAACTGTTGTTAATCCCCATGTATAACCCAAAAAACAACTGTTAAGGGATATGTGATCGGTCTCTGAGATTGTTCTCGAAGTTAACTAAGGATGGCATAATCAGCACAGCATGCAAGCACGAAAAATAGCTCATCTCACACGAGGCCGGGTGGGTAACCCACGACCACAATCTGCGAGATGTGTGAAGTGCACCACAACGGCTTGGCCGCTTGTTCAATACCGTCTTCAGCCGCGACGCTGTGGAGTGAATCTCGACCCAGACGACCAAACACTACATTAGACCGCATCATGTGCAACACCTCATCGCCTNCGGCCGAGCGTTCGAAAACTCGCACCCCCGACCTGGCAATCCACCACAATGTCTCCTGCCAGAAGAAGTACACCTAAGGGACGTTTGCCATGTGTCTTCCAAATATCGTTGAAGATAGTGCAATGCTGTTAAACCACCCAAAGAATGTTCGAGATGATCACTAGCGTGTCAGCCCGAATTTAGAAATTGAATTGACATTTCCCAAAGCGCCGCATGCCAACGAATTTGTAAAACTGACTGCACAATTGTCGCTGCCACACACATGTAAAAGTGCATCGAAAGCTAGACATGCTGTGATACAACCGAATATGAGTTGCGTAGGCTTGGTAGAGTACGACTATAAGCGGAATAACGAGTTTTGTGCGTGCGTGCCTGTTTGACTGAAAGGAGATGGGAATCCCGATGATCGATCATTTGCATTCCTTATCTGTTTCCTGTTTAGAGTGGACTTTTCTGCAGACTTCGTTGAGTCCTAGGTGCACCTGAAGCAAGTAGCTTGTTGTACTCGAATTGGATACCACATGGTCTAGGAAACGATATGTGTCTATCTTGGTTTTCCATTATGTTGGTTTAGTCCAGCTTTCCGGTATCTGCTGTCAAACAACACACTAGGTCACAAGAGAGTACACACTACTAACCTGTCCAAACAGACGAGAGCAATCGATATAACGTGGACTCCAGCCCACGATGGGAGGATCGGTAGCCGATGGCAACGACAACAGAGCAACCGTGACAGAACAACGGGACAAGAAAGCTTATAAAGCTAAAGCAGATCAGCAAGGCAACATCGTGGTAGTGGCATGAAAAAGCGAAGCTTCAGATGGTGTAATATCAAAAATACCTATCGGGTTTAGAACAATAAGCAACTATGAATGTGGCAATTAGCCCAACAATTCACGATTCCAAGGACCTCAATCTGAAATGAAAAGTGTAAACCCTAAATATTATGTAAGACGCTGGACTCAGTGATGACCAACCATTCGAATGGGAAACAATTGCAGAAAATTATCGAACAATTTGATAGAGATAAACGCAAGCGACAATCACGGTTACCCCACAGTAGCGGGTTCGGTTAATCAGACGTAAAGTTGGCTAAACTCTGCATATGACTTTCTGATATCAATCCATTGTAGAAACAAGGACATGGAAATAAGTTCAGAATTGTGGAAGCATCGAACACAGTTATATTAGTGGAAAGGTGTAGTGGAAAGGGTCTAAACACAAACTGTGAATGGGATTAACAGCCATTTTCAGGTTAAAAGCAACGCGAGGGTCAAATCAAATTTTGAGAACAGCCAGGCCAGCGGCAACAACCAGAGACAGTGCGGTCACAATGGCACCAGTTGTGTTACACGTCTTGATGGGGAAACCGATCGCATAATCCCAAGCCTGGAACGAAAATAGTTCCATTTCAAATCGCTGTACAAGAACTGATAGGTCACGAGGCAAGAGCAGACAAAGATGTAAACAATACAGAGTTTGCATATTGAGGTTAATTAAAAGTCTCTCGACATTGAAGACTCAAAACCACAAAGCAACCTTAACGTCGTTTCAAATCTCATTCATAAAGGTGAGGAAATAACGGTATAAATTTATACGGTTTACGTACTTGTACGTATGCGGTGGCTTTTTCATGACCTCATTACTATCAGTGAGTGAACGGTTTTATTGAAGCATGTACTCAAATGGACACCATTTCGATCTCAAAAACAAGGCCAAGAGAGAAAAACGGCTAGGATACACGTGATTGGGAACTGATTAGGATTTAGCGTGATCCATTAGTTTGACTTTCTTCCATGAGCTTGCCAAAATAGTAAATAACAATCATTCTTGTGTGTTATTTGGCGTTTGATTCTGCTGAAGCTTAGCTTGTCAAGTCTTTCAGTTCCCAAGGTTCTGGATGGAAAAAAGTTCAAGTGCGACAAAGCCAAGATCAGTTTTTCAATCACCTGTCCAACTGTCTAGGTTGTTTATCCTCCGCGTCTCTTGAGCCCCTTTCTTTTTACTTCGCTTATTTATTTTTGTTTTTAAATATTCTACATACTTGAATATTTGCGCGCTTAGTTGACCCAGTTAGTTGTCTAGATATATAAGTATTTATCTAAATATTTCCTGTACTCATTATTTATCCACGTTTCTGAGACATTCACTGTTGGAACTGCATGCACATAAGGGCAGTTTGTCGATGATGAGAAATATGATCTATTCTACTACCGGTATCATTTGCTGTCTGGTAGATGGTGTTTTCTTCAGGCTTTCGATGGCTATCATCCTGTTCACATTAGGGCTACACTCAGCGGTACTTGCTGAAACGTCTTCACAGCTGGGCGAATTCGGTCCTTCCAGCCAGAATAGTCATACAATCGGTTTCACTCTAATGGCAGAAATTTCTAAATTCAATGTCCCCACTCTGAAAAGATGGTCATGAAATCTACAAAACTGTCTATTTAAAACAACAATCATTTTTCCCCTCGACCTGTTTCGCAAAGGAAGGCAATTACATTGTCAAAGTATGTGAGCGTCAATTCTGATTTTCCTAGCAGGTAACACCATTATCTTCGGTTGCAGTCGTACTGAGTGTCGGAACTGATGAAGAGTTAATATTCTACCCTTGAGGTGTGCTCGGAACTACCGGACGCCTCAGTTGCGAAAGTGCACTTTTTCGCCCATTTTTAAATCTCCCAGGCAATGATCGCTGAGCAGAACTGTTCGACGTTTTTGACTGAGAAGCAGGAGACAACCAGCTTGGGGAGAAAGTAACTAACCATTATCTGGAAATTAAAACTGAAAGTAAGTCTTTTGCTGTTTAAAACGGCAAACGGATGAAGGTCGAATGAGGCATTTGAGTTGTCTTACGGAAAAGCATAAAAGCAGGAAACATATCCACGGAGTTTCTAACGTTTTTAAAATCATGTTACATTTTTCTTCGAACTCCCTCAAGGCGCCCAGATCCTGCAGAACCCTCCAATATTCACCAATTACATACAGAGGCTTCCACCATTATCACTCGAACAAATTAGTCGCGTTAACCTGTTACCATGTGAAATTATGTGCAAATGATCATCAGTCGACTTTCTTTAGATATTAACATGGACCTAACCATAAACGAAGAGTCCATGAGGCTTCGATGCAACCACTAACATATAGTGAAATGAGAGTTCAAATGACAAGCGTGATTTCAAAAAAATCACATTCGCTAAGCAGGGAGTTTTCTGCATATAACTTACTAAATGCCTCATGCCGTTCAAGTAGTGATAGACCAAGGGGTAGCAAAGAACAAATTTGCAACAGGTAATGATAGTATAACCGAGATGCAAATTTCGCACGTAATCCAACATCGCGTCATAGTGGCCAGCGAACCAAAAGGCGCCGCATCCAACGCTAGTCCAAACTGAAGGAAAGACAAAAAGCAGTGCTTGAATTAGAGCTGATACACAATTCAACAAATGAAGCCTAAGTAAGGTGTGTAGGTGAGCAGGTTCGATTAAAGAAGCCAAACAAGACGCTGGAAAAGTCTATTTTCCAAAAATAGCTTGCTTTTCGAAATTTATTCGAAAAACAACTTGATTCTGAAGTTAATCCTTTTGCGTCATAACGTACAAAAGCTCAACTTTGGTGCACGTTTCTCTTCTGATCGAGCCATTCAACATTTAGTGCGTAAATTCCATTAGGACTCCTCAAGGTCAATCGAAGTCTGTATAAGCAGTCGCTGATCTGCTAATGTCACCCTTAGTTTGAGAGTATACACATTTTCGGCTGGAGGTCAAGGTCCTCTGTATCCTTGTAAGGTTTTGGTAATCGTTACGTTCTGGACTGCATGCTTCGCGATGCGTATGTTATACACCTGTGCACTAATCATTTATAGATGTTGGTCAGCCAGGTCGCAACGCAAAGAAGGCTAATAGACTGTGGAGGCACGGTCAGACCGTGAGTGTGAAAATCAGAATAACGAAGACACCGAATGATCAGTGACCATTTTGTAGAAACGTCACAAAATATCCTATGAAAAAAATAGGACGCGGTCGAGCTCAAACGTGTTGTGAACTAGTTCGAGCATACCAAGTGCACAAGGATCGTAGATGAGGGCCGACACTGAAGTCGACTGTAGAGGATAAACGCCACGTGAAAATTCTCTACAACAAACAGCATATGAGGCAGATGGAAGATGAAAATAGTAACCGAAAGACCTCCAGTTGAGGATGGATCCGTTATCAGGGTTCCTAATGTGCAATTTAAAAAACCGTTCACTTAGAGGTGGTACGAACATCAGTACCTCCTAAAGCTCTGATTTGACAACAAAGCATAAAATTCACCATCACCAGGTGAGACCAAATGCAGGAAGACAATTTTGTAGTGTAGTCCCTTTCTTTGAGATGCTGCCCTGCGCAGTGATGTAAAGAACCATCTACTTGAAACGCCAGTACTAGAGTAAGTTATCGGTGAGTTACCATAGTAGTGGACAACACGAGTAGTGCAGCGATCATCGCCACAATAGACTTGAGCCTGACCGGAGGTACTGCGGTTCGATTGGCTGTTCACCTCAAGCGACGTAGAATATCTTAAGGGAAGTGCTCATTCAGAACAACTAAAATCAAATTTCCCATATTACAGCACAAGAAAACCACAACCAGTTTCGAAACTACTACTACCACCACCACTACTAACAATACTGTTATCACAGTTTGTTGTGAACACTGTTCGTAGTAATCTACTAATCTTGCACCCCTTAACAGTTCACGGAATGTGATGTTCTTAAATGAGCCAAGCTTAACTCCCGGATTTCAGTCTTCACATTCAGTTTGCGTCGTGATTTGTCGTTCACGACTTAGTCATCTGAGAAACAATCAAATATAAACCGACTGCTCAGGGTGATATACCTTGATGTTGATCCGAATTCCTCACAGGCTGCCGACCCACAGAACCACTGGCAGTGAATCTACACGAACTTTCCAGACCTCACCCTTACTCATCATCTAAAGATACCTCCGATATGTAAACAGACCGCTGACCGTACGGGATGCTGCTCTCAAGCGATCTACAGTTTATCCAAAAACCGAAGTGTTTGACTGTCACCTATTAGCAACACGCAAACAAGAAGCTGGACAAAGTCTGCGGCAATAGCTTCACGCGTTAAAAGGTTTACAAACAGATTGTAGTATTAAACCCACTAATATTCAACAATATCGGAATGAAGACCTGCGTGAGGCGTTTAAAAGTCGACTGATTTCAAATCCTATCAACCAGATCTTTTGACAAAAGAACTATTGATCTAAAGACAGCGGTCAATCCAGCCATATCACATGAAACGGTTAAAAACCAATTCCAGTCATTTCGGGACCTAGGTGTGCTTAATCAGGAAAGCACTGCCGCCCCAATGAAGTGAACTGCCTGTTCTGAGCAGCCTATGCAACGTGCCGCCAAACTGATATGCTTGGTATGTGAATATTGTCATTACTCATGATACCAGTGGTAAAAAATGTCATTTTTAAAAACTCGGCCACACTACTGAAAGCAGTAAAAACACTGTATCTGTGACGAGAGAAGTTCTCTTGTTCACTATTATAGCACTAGCGTTCGGAGGCTTAGCCGTCGCCATGACGGATATTACCACTGACAGAACAGTATTACAAATACTTATTGTTATTGAGAACTCCAACAGCTACTTTCAGAAGACAATGTCGTTCGTAGCTAGAGGCAAGCATAAAGTGTCCTGACGTCCACGCGTTTAACAAGTTCCGATCTCGGGCTTTACTTTACATCTGCCAAGCAAAAAAAACACGTTTTTCGGTCGTCCGATTGGCAGTTCCTCAATATCTTCGTGCAGTTACGTCAGGATAAGATAACCTCAAATTACATGAATTGAAAATCCTTTTCAAAACCAAAAGGCAGTCGCTTTCTCTGTGGTGTCATCTTCGTGCGTACTACTACTACCCAAACCCCTTATGAAAACGTCGTGCCAGATAGCAGACTGGTAATCAGAACGGAAAAGTCGGAAACGGTTTTCTCTGCGCAGGGAATCTCTCGAACAAGTTTCGTCGCATCTCATCTCTCAGTACATACTACGGTCTGCGGGTTGGGGTCGACATGTCAACAAGTGTTGAGCGGTCGATGACGCCGATTTCTTGTGATTTGCCACATTCAGACTCTAGTTCGACATTGTGGCATCTGTAAGTGTTTTTCAGACCCAAACTGGAATGTGTTCTTTGACCCGATTACGCAACTGTCGCTCCGTTCTGCTTATGTAAGTGGTCCAGCACACATACGAGAATTCAGAATTAAGATTTAGCGTTGAGCGGTAGCGTTGTTTTCGGTGGTGGTGGTGGCGGTGTTGGGATTCGGGTGGAGATGAACAGTGTGACCTGTTAGGCACAACCAAATTCCGTGCGGGTGATTTAGAAGACGGTGCTGCTGAGCTTGCACGGCGCATTAGCAAAGAAGTACACACGCTGTTAAAAGGACACTTCATTGATCAGTCAACGATGAAGTCAGTTACCCCTCGTCATGTCCCTGAGTTGTTGAGCATCATCATCATCATAGACAGCAATACATTAGTGGTTCACACTAATGCTTAACTGCCACACAACCATGAAGAACAAGCAAACCCTATATAGAGAGAAGGAAAAAGAAGGGGACGGGAAGGGACCTAACTACTGAAAATGACTACGTCCATATTCAAACATTCTGCATCAAGGTGCCTACACCTTGCAAACAAACAACCGAGCTGCAAGTGAGAGTAAGGCGAGTTGTTGAGCAGATCAGCTAATTGTAGACTCGCGTCTCCTACACACAGCAGTCTGCTAACCAACCTGTCAGAGAGTGCGGATATTAAACGTGCCAAAGTTTGCAGCTGTCCTGGCTTCAGAGTACAATTACCACCCGGCGATACAAGGAAGGCAGATTAATTGGGGTGAGTGAGAGAAAGTCGCGGATGGACAATTTCACTGTTGGAGCGATACCTTTTGATACCTCGCGGTCATACATGCTGCTGAAGGAGGCTGACGTCAGAGACCTCAATTCGAGTTCTGATTCAAATGTTCAACCTGCGAGGCAACAGAATATACGGTTTTCTTGGGGAACCCCACCCGGATCCCATGCTTCAACAGGTTGACTCATGTGGCAGTGAGGTACTGAAGTTAACAGGATAGTGTTGCTAAATTTCGACCACCAGTGTGCAGAGGATTGAAAGTCATTCGTTTGTAAACCGTATTACATAGTACGCTTGCGATCACGGTCAACCGTTGGGTAACCGGAGTGTTCTTTTGTTTGAGGGTACCCTTTCTGGCCCCCTCCTAACTTCTTCGGAAGACAGCAGTGATGGGCCTGTAAAAATTTGTTCCACTCTATACTCATAAGATGGTCTCATTACCCAAGCACTCCTACACGGTCAACAGTGCGACAGACAACCCTATGGGTACATCTGCCTAAATATCAATCCCCTTTATGTGCTCGAAAACAATTTGTGTCGACGCTGCGGCTACCCTGATAGTCAGCATTCATATGATCTTGATTTTCATTTTTGTCCTTTTGTTTAATCTCTTAGGTCATGACATGATCCCGTAGAACCTCGACTCGTTTGAGATTAGTTACATGTCCACGCGTGAGCAAAATGTGTGAAATGTTACTCCGGAGAACATCACGATTTGTGTCTTCCCAGTGTTTTATTCAAGTGGGACAATAGGTCAGGCGTATAGCCCAGAGCCGAAGGGATAAGTGGATCTGCGAAATGAAACCACGTATAAACCCATATCGTTAATAATGCGGTAGAAAGGACTAAAATCTGCGTACTGGAAATACGCCTTACCAGAAGCTTTGTGCTTTATCAGATCTTTCGTGTGCGAATGCCATAAAGCATGAACGGATGTTCAAATACATTCGGAATCAATCGTCGGGTGTGTTCTTCCTGCAGTGGCTACTGGTGTCCAGACCCGTTCCCGTGAACCGAAATATGCGGTCCGCCAGATAAGATCGATTAGTTAAGGAAGCTGAACCTCTTGAATCTAAGCCGGAGTAAGCTTGTGCTGGGTTTTCAAACGGACGTGAACAAGCAGTATAACCGTACGAATTAGTCCCTTTCAAACATAACGGGAGCCAGTTTAGTTTGCAGGAACAATTAGTTTGTCTACTAATCGACACCTGTGAACTTCCCTTTACAGAATCGTAGCCGGAACCAACAGCCATACACATTCATGGACAGTAATCCACATTTGGACATTTAGCCGCAAGTGACATGTGATTATCATTATGACCTGCTGTCTCCGCTGCGTATTAACATCTTATTAATACCAGACCTAATGAAATCAGACAATAATGTTACGAATATCATTTTCATGTTAATTTACTAGGTACGCACCTTGAACCATTTCAGTGGACATCTCGTAATCCCATATGCACAAAACCTAACCCTTGAACTCTCAGTGTCCTTACTCGTGCTCCCGTATGGTGGTCTACCGTTCGTAACCTATTTCCATGAAATCACAAGTAGATGAGTTTAATTTATGTGTTCACAACATCTCGCGTACTCTTATAATCCCGGAAGATAGATATCGCTAATCTGAGGACACTGTCATCAGTGGCATGCCACTTAAAGAGCACAGTACAAAACGTGCGTGTAAGCTCGGTGCCGCTCCACAGCCGCCAAACCCGGTCGTTTTGTGCCAACGTTTGCATGTTATCTATTTCTTTCAAATCGCCAAGGAGTACCGCGTTTATGGTGGCAGCACCACACGAGCAGTGATGAAATGCGGTGAAATGTTTGGGAACAAACAGCCATCTCGTGTGGGAGTTAATTGTATTTCACCGATTAGGACGGCCTGAATACGTTTTGTGCATGCCTACTCAGCATACACATTATCGCTTCTTGTATGCGCTGCGATTGTATAGAATAGCATGGTGAGCAGCCAGTAACCTGGTGTGGGGGTATGGTAAACTTAGCATCCACCACCTCTACTCGAACCCCCTTATTGAGGAACAAGATGCTTTGTCGTTATCCACACAGAAGGATGCGACGATTGTGCGTAGTAAGTAACGAGAATGTTATGCGTCTTGTCGTGACCACCTTCAGCACATCATAGATGCCTAGCTCCAAGGGGAAAACAGTAACCGAGAGATCATGTACAACGTAAAGTCGACAAAAAGGCTAGTGCCTATTGTTAGTTATTACTGCACATATTGATTTACGTTTCCTTTTCTTGTCTAATGACTCCTTTTTATTAACTATTTGCAGCATGATCTGGAAATGACACGCAGGCATACATTCAATAATAATCAGTGACCATAGAAAGATAACTAAGTCGGATTCCGCCACGGCTATGGACATATCCGTAGGAGCCGATTCACAGCTTGTGCATCCTTAAGATATTCAACCCGTGACAACGTTGCCTTCTGGTTTTGTTTGAACAGTATACTAGATAAATGGGTCATACACCTTAGATCTATATGCTATGCTACAGCAGAGTGATTAAGTGTTCACCAGCAACATTAGACAGAACTGTTCACCACCACTTTTCTCCTAAAGTCCGCATGGATATTCTATGGGGATAAGATCAGCTTTCTGGTATCGCAATTCTGTCATCATGACCGCGACACCGATCTTATTGATCAGAAGAGGTTCCTAATGTAACACTTCATTAGTTACCTTTAAGAGCTTCATTTGCAGAACGTTAGACTATGACGGCATTATCATAACGCGTGAACATAGTCCATTTTATTGAGCACACTTTGCCGCTCACCAGTGTAGGTACAAGTTGATTGCAATGGTCATCTCAGTCACTCACGATTACACTATAGGAGAATCAATTATATTCACACCCATTTTCACACAAAGAAGTGGTTTGAGGGAAACCATTCGAATACTTCGATTCACTTAAATCATGTCCAGGATACGCCATGAAGGGTTTAACGTGAAAAGTGACCGTTCATTCTGAACCGTTCTGGCTGATATGCACTTGCACAAAAAATGGAAGGTGGTTTCCAGCACTTAGCCTGCACAAAGCAGATCGGTATGCCTCAGGTCAATTATACTTTCTTTACTCATAGTACATTTTCATGAATGTGCATTGGCTGAGTAACCAATAACTCAGGATAATCGACGTTAACGTGCCGCTTGATGAGCACCGGTCATTCATCCGGTCAGCATTACTCGCTGGTTTACGCGCGTGGTCTTCGTTTCTTCACTGGACTCAATAACATTCCGTATATGGACCGGCAAATACAAAGACGACTGACAATCAGTTGGAATGCGAGATGATGATTAGCAGCTCTACATCAGAAAGTTCGGTGAATGACACGAGCACCTATAGTGCAATGTGGCGACGATTCAGTCTACGCATGAGATAGCACCAGGTAAAGCGGAAGTGGAGTGACCTCCTTTGAGCATATTACCGGAGTTAAAAGTAATTCCTACGAAAACATCCAGTCTAACCCCGAAATTGTTGATGGTTTCGAAGTCGGGTGAATGAAAGATGGAAGTATGCAACGGTAAGCGGGAAACGGCGATTGGACGGATGGCCATCAAAGATCGTAGGAACTGAGCTTAATAAGACCCCAATATTAATAAGGACCTTTTCATCCACTATGGACAAGTGGTTACTAAGCCGGTGCATCGATAAAAGTGCGGCACGCCAGAGCGAAGGAAGCGCAGTCTACGTAGTGCGCTTGTCGGATCGATATGGGCAGGGCGCCCCAAACTACCCTGCCTCCCAGCTGTGTAGGTGTTCACTAACAACTCTCAGGTACATGACGCCTTACGAAGTTCAAAAACGACAAACAAGGTTAGTTAGGTAAACACTACAGTGATTCTAACCAAACAATGCCTTTACGGAAAACCTTACCGAAGGCCATTGCAATTCCAGTGGCACGATGAAGGAAAGAAAAGCGCATTACAGCCGGTGGCGAATATATTAGCAGATGAGGTGACCATGGTCTTTTCAATTCGAAATTCTTCGCCCAGAATGATTGCATTTCCTTTTCGGCTTGGCCTCGAACTTTTTGACTGATACCTTTTGTCCCAAATTTCGGAAGCGTGCGGAAAGTGACATTGAGGCGTGATAACCCTTTCTGGCCATATGAAAGATGGGTATAGAGACGATGGGGGGCGGAAAAACGACCGCAACGGGCACCACACACCATCAAGCTAGTGGAGAGCGACATCGCGCCGAAATTTCCAGTGCACTAAAACCACAAGAAAACTCAAGTCGTGTATATGTAACAGTGCAGAAACTGTTGTGCGTGCACCCTAATCTCTTCGCCGATATTTGTCATTTCATTGTTGTGATATGCCGTAATAGTGATTCACGTTCAACGTTCACTGACAGAAGATGGTCGTCGACATCGTGAGCCTATTCACTGGGCGTCTCGACGCCGGAATGGCCAGCGATTCGGCGTTTGCTGCACTGGGTCAAGACAATTCACTCTGTTTCTCTCGCCAAGTTGCAAGCGGGCCTCTGTAGATCTGGAAGCCAGTCATTCGAAACATGTTGTGACACCTCTCCTGGGGGTTACGGCAATTGTCAAGAGAAAAGCAAGTTTGCCTAGATATTGAGTTTTTAGGTGAATGACAGTCAATCACTGCTTCAAAGCTGTTTTTAATTACTCTACTAGCAAACTCAGAAGGAGAACTGTTCCAGCAGTTAATAGTTCAATAGGAAAAGAGTTGCTGCCTGAGGAATATCCTAAAATGAAACTCGAAAAGCTTCCTGTCATGTCCTCACCGGCCGACAAAACTCGCTATAAACAAGAACTGTTCAACAAGGCCTATTCCAAAGAAGAAGTCTGTGAGAATTAATTCACCACAGATTCGTCGAAGTTCAGGTGGATATAAATCGAAACCTTTAAGTACAGACTCATACGCGACATTTCTTTGACCCATGGTGGTTTGGTGGCGACGCGCTGGACATGCTCCACAGCTAGTATGGTTATTTTTAGCCAGATACGCACGGCCTGATTGCCATACTTGAGGAGCGGTCTCATAAACCCAATAAAGCGTTTGAAACACTTCTGTCTATGAAGTGGGAAGTGTGCCCAACCATCCTGAGAGCGGCAAATTCCTTGTTTACCGCCATCTCATGGTGATACTCGAAGGAAAAGCTGAACGATATCCAAATATCAAGATCCTTCTTCAGACTGGTTTTCCGTGATGTTCACTGTACCGGATGCACTAGAAATCACGAATTCGTTGTCAGATTCTCCATCGAGTTACATGAGAGCAAACTGATAGTCATTTAGTGGAAGACCCCAATTATCCGACCACCGACTTATCATGTCAAGACCAATCTACAGTGCACTGGGATTAGTGGCATTCCAGATATTTGGGTTGTCGGTACAAAGGAGTGCGCTTCTAGAACTGTTGTCCGAAGGGTCGCCGATGTGCATCAGGAATAGCAAAGGACCACTGAGGAACCACGGAGGAAATTCTACAGAAATGAAAGAGGGAGACGAAAGGTCCGAACCGGTTTCAGCTCTAATTCTGGTATCGAGGCAAGAGATAATCCAGCGAAGAACCCCTCCCAGACCACTGTAGGCTTCCAATTTACGTTTATTGAGTCTACGTGGGACTCGGTCGAAAGCCTTGGCAAAATCAAAGGAGATAGTATCTAAGATGAAGCTATTACATTCGGCCTCGTTCAGACTATCTATGAAAGTCAGCATATTTGTTGCTTATGACCGGTTAGGAAGAAAGTCATGCTGAATAGAAGAAATAAGATGGTTTTTATAAGAAGTGGTTAAATACGGCACGCTTTAATAGGCACTTCATTATCTTGCGCTGAATGCTAGTAAAACTGATTGGCCGATAGCTAGCTGGAAAGTGTCCGTTGCCCGCGTCAATGATGGGTGTGACTGTCGCCCCCTTCCATGCACCAGGGAGAATGCCAGTCCGGGTTATCTGTTTAAACAGCTTATAAAGAGTTTCTTCCAGACTAGCAGCTCTGAGATTTCTGGGACGGATCTTGCCAGGACCCAGTGTAACGTATGAATTAACGTTGAATAAAAAGTCTTCAACGCCTGGCACAAAAACCTCTGCCATAACGAGCGATCGCTGGAAGTTCTGTAGCGGTATGGTGGGGGGTGTACGTTCGGGGGTAGGACGTTGCAGACTGCCGAGTAGTACTTCCTGAATAACCCGGCCAGGATTGACGAGTCCACTAGTCATTCTGTCGGGCAGTCTCAAAGAAAAAGCTGAGGGTTTATTCTCTTCTACCTGTCACGTGCGCTCAAACAAGAAGTCTGCGTTCCGCAAACTCTGAGAAGGATCTTTTCCTGTGCGAGTTTGATGGTTTCACGGTTTTCCCACCTGCATCTATTCATATAAGTGTGGAATGCAGTTTGATCCACTGGCGACGTTAAATACACTCTTCCTCCAAGCGCGCCGCTATGTGCGCACCTATGAGCTGTTTGAAAGTCACATCATTGGGTGTTATCACCATCCGCGTTGGTAACGCATTTCACTTATTGACTGCTCATCGAGACAACCGAATTACATAGTGAAGTCTTCCTTTTCGCTGCTTGAGACTGTTAGGGGATGGCCCTGAAATTCGCTCTCATGTGGGAAGAAAAAACCCGCTCTGAGTTCCCCGCCCATGTAACCCTCCAAACGCATCACGGTAAGACACCTGTGGAGTCATCAGTAACTCTAGGGGTACATGTTCAGATACCTTAGGTGACGGTTATCGGAGAGGACCCTCATCCCAACAGCCATATGCACGACTGCTCCCTGCACTCTTTCAGTTTGTGTACAGGGAAACGCTATGGCGTAGCCTTACTGCGATCTCAGACGAACGTGAGACCGGAAGAGTAAACAGAAGGCAGCTTAGAACACCTCAGCAAAGGGTCTGCTGGTAGCTCAGCCATTTTCCAAGCTGCAACAGAGGCCTATGTTTTGGGAGTGTTCGACACCACCACTCCGAGATCTCGTTCGGTATTAAACTTTGTTAACAGGTGACCTACACCACGATATGCCCTGTTGAGAGAATCTGCCCCCAAAATTGCAAATCGCACATCAGCAATAAGGAATATCCATCTCCAGGTGCGTCTCAAACCAAGGGACAGTGTTACGGAACGTTGGCCGTAGGTTTGAATGGAAGAACAGTTGGCAGCTTTGAGTGTTGGATCACGATAAGATGAGATTTGATCTTGTGAAGTGGCGGGAAGAACACTGACTTCAGCTCCTGTATCAATAAGGAATTTGTGACCACTTTCCTTATCAAGTATGAAAAACAGGCGACT
>QNGE01003367.1:0-12716 GCA_008508345.1 Paragonimus westermani | reverse complement strand
GACGCTCATTGCCCCAACCTGCATATGCCCGTTCACCGGCCCGACAGCTCTCTTCCATACCCGAGCGCACGCACGCGCGTAGTCACCATCTGCGCACTGAGCCAATTGGAACGCTCCAATTGGATGTGATTCCGTGCGGTCGATACACAGGCATGCATGACGCGGTCGGACCCGGATCGGAACACAACTGCACCAGACACCAGAAACAACACAATTGACTGCCAACTGAACAGGACAGGACACGGTCCAGACGGGCGCTACTGAATTAAGCTTGTACACCAAACTCCCAACAATAAAGATCCAATCCACTGACTTGACCTTTTCATTGACTATCCTTGATATATCGTTATTCGTTAGTGCGTACTCAAGCTATCACGGTTAAGAATTCCACTACATATCTCCCATGTGTATAGAGGAGCATCTCTGTAGGTTTGAAGGCAAGCTCCACTGAACTGTCAATGTTGATATCGTGTCTAAGACCTATTGCAGTATTTCAGTATTCCCATCCAAATACACTGTCCTCCATACCTTCATGTCGTCAATGAAGACGAGGAAATGCGACTGCAACTGGTACAACCGATCACTCAGGAAAACCCAAAACAACAAGGTGGCAAGCACTGGCCCTTGTGGCGCTTCGCTTGGCGCAGACAGCATTAGTTGAACCGACAACGAATGACCTACCATGGGAAAGTCTGCAACATGGCTTATTATAGATGATCTGACAGCGTACGCTATCAGCCTGGTGAGCAAGCTGTTGTATGACACTCCTTCGAAAGCCTTTGTGAAACCGAGAAACATCACGTCCAAGGCTTTACCTGTCAGGTCTTGTTTCTACTCATCGCTGCCTGGCAGGTAAGAGTTTTGTCAAGCCAAACCGCCCTCTAGGGAACCCATGTTGCCCCACAACAAGGATCGAGGGCCGACCCAAGTGCCCCGAAGATGACGAGCTCTTCCATCAATTTGCTAGACGCGCAAGTTAAGCATACCGGTCCAGCGTTTGCAGTTCCCGACCGCCCTTCTTCCCTGTGCATAGGTGAAACCGCTTCTTGTTTCCACTCCCCCAGCAGTTTACTTTTCTTCAGAGACCGCTGACATAAGTCCATTGAGGGCGCGGGTAATTCCACCGGCAGCTCACGTAGCAACAAATGGTGGATTTTCTCAGGGCCGGGAGATCGACTGACATCATTCAGCCTCAGCTCTCGTTCCAGTTCATCAACACTAAATGACACTTCGATAAGGCGTGGTCCAACATCGTCGAACAAGGTAGACTGTGCGTTTTCCCGGGAATAGGCCAGAGCGTAATGATAAGCCATTAGCTGAACTTTTCCTAAGTCTCCAGCAACCTTGTTTTCTTGCTGATTCCCCAATGCTGGGATTTCGGATTTTACTAGGGCTCGTCGAATGATTTAAGCCCTCTCCTTCTTATGCGCCCTTATTACCCCCGCGGGCAGCCTCTCCTCGTACTGCTTACGCTTTCTGAGCCACGTGGTGCTAATTTCAGTCCGTGATTCTCGGCACCGACCTTAGGAGCCATGGCCAGCCCGGTACTTCATCCTCTGATGGTGTCTGCGTCTGAAGATGGCATACAATTCATCATCGAGCCATGGTGGCTCCTTAGACTGGAGACGAGTGCGAGACATCGGTGCAAAGTGTTCTACGAGGGCCAGCAGGCTGTTTCTGATATTGCATCAGTGCGCGTCAACCGTGATCGTGCTGCCACTCCAGTTCTTCGAATGGAATTCTGCACGTGTTCCGTCGGATCTTGGTGGGTGCTGCCCGCAGTTTGCTTAATGTCCAGCAGCGCATTACCACTTCTCCCTACTGAAGGCAAAATTTCGACGCGATGGATGTTCAACTGCATTTTGCACAACACCAGTTCAAACTTGGATCGACATCCGGTCTGCAGCCGCATGGAGGCTCTCACAGGCTGGCACGGGCAGAAATAGTCAACAATCAGTCGAAGCGGCGTCTTCGAAGAACGGTCCGAACCACCAGTGCATGGTTGTGTAACCCGAATGGGGTTAGATGCATTATAATCTTCCGCTATCAAGCATTGAGCAGTTGCTTCAAAAAATTCTTAGGTTTATCAGTTGAACTGAAAACGACCCAAGAGAGCGATATATAACACCTAACACTGTGGAACCGTTCGGTATTTACTTTACCTTGCACCATAGTCCCTCATAAGTACCGTCAGCGTCGGCTCCGGCTGGCACGTGAGTGGGAGGCGTATTCACACGAACAAGAAGCATAACATGGCATACTTGCCGACCACTAACAGTTGAGCAGTGCGAGCGGAAGAAGGTGCATCTAGAGGTGCATGTCCCAACCCCCATTGATTGCCCCGGCAACCACTTCGAATGTACGAGTATAATTCACTCGTCCGGTATGTCAGCATCGTTGGCTGCGGAAGGATTTTTGCCCAAGAGGACAGACCTGTCTCCGAACGAAACAGCCGGGATGTACCACGCCAATTCGACTTACTGGCCCAGCTTGGATGGTATGGTCGTGTGCGGTGGTGCGGATCCATTCAGCCAATCAGATTGCAACCGTGCGATTGAACGCCTGTGATCTACCTGGGCCGTTTTTCCCCACGTTGCGTTCCGATGCCTCTTCTAACATGATTTGTTCTGACGCCTGGGCCGCCATATATGACCGTTTCGTATGATTTGTCCTGTATCTGCCGACCATGTGTCGCAATCGTTTCGTCTTTCAAATTTGGAGCATCCCTGGCTTGGTTTTGTTCTTGTACTTCACTAAGCGGTGTTACTGTGCCTCTTCTCATTTCCCGGGTTTGGGTTAAGTGACTGAGAGCGTCCTAAAATGGGTGATCCAGTAGAAAAAATAGGTTTCCATCAGACTTCAGGCTTTTCCCGCTTGACCTGATGTCCTGGATGGACTGGCCGGACTCTCCATTGTCTCTTCTTCCGCGCATTTCCTTTATGGCTGCCCGCATTGGTCAACGATTCTCCGGCGCCAGGTATCTTGCCATACGGGTCTCCAGACAGTGTGCATTTGGCGACCGCCACAGTAGCAGACGAGCTTCTGACGCTGTTCCCAGAGCAATCCTGAGTGCCTTCTGTGACGCACTAATATCATCCACCTTCTGTCCAAGGCGAAACAATGTGCTTATTCTAATTTTTGCTTCCAGATCTTCTTTGTTCGCGAACATCTTGATTAGCAAATCATGAAAGCAGCAATATCGCGGTTCAGCCTTGATTGACACGTTTAGGTGGTAGTCGCAAGAAGGTTGAATACTAACACCTCGATGACATAGTGATCTTGCCTTTCCGGATGTTGTCCGAACCTACTCCCTCCGATCGTCTGCGGGTGGCGACTTTATGGCTACTTGGGCCACAGCTAACCTTCGCGGCTTCAGATATGGTGGTAGGCGCAGCCACTTTTGATTCTATCTTCCGCCGTTGTCTACCTTCTGTTTGCTCTTCACTCGATGCATCCGGGTGTTTTTAGGGCTTTCACAACCATTTCCTGCCGCACCCTTGCGAATATATCGAACGGAACTCGCGGGACCACATGCTCCGAAACTTTTGCAACCACATCAGCAAATGTCGGTCCAGAAGGATCTTGGGAGCCCTCACATCGCGCCGGTTAGGAAATTGCCCCTGCAGGTGAGTTACGTGGCTTTTGACGCGACCAGTTACACGTAACACTCGCCTCAGCTTTGGGTAGTGACCCCTGATGAGGGCTCAATTTGAATCTTAACGGGAAAAAATTTGGGCGGCAATGTTCTGACCGGTCCAAACGGCTGCATAGCGGTGACTGAAGCGTAGGTACAAAGTAACTCTCCGTAGCAAATGTAAAGCCTGTGTCCACTCCCTAATGCTGCTTCCGTATGTTAAGTGCGGCAAGTGGTCCCCTGCGAAGCCCGGGGTTATCTTCTGATGACCTAGGAGAAAATGCGCCAACATTTGATCGAACACGGAAGTGAACGAATTTGATCGGGGATCAAAAATGGATGTATCACTTCTAACTCCTTTTTGCTGTCGAAACTCGGGGGAAAACACCACACCGGATCACCCACCGAGGTCATAGGGACGGACAGTACACGTGCTAAAAAGAATAGTATGAGAGTTACTCATGGAACCAGTGAGTTAGCAGCCACATTCGCAACCAACACAACTGAGTACACAAAGTCACAAAAAGGATGTATTCAGTAGCGCATCTAGAATGGGAACACTACTGTGTGATATAGGTAGTGTAAAAACAACAAAACAGGTATCTTGGTCATTCTATGGTCCTCTCAGTTGACACCTCCTCTGCCGGATCCAGGCGCGTGTCCGCTCCGAAATCAGAAAGAAGAGAGTAAAAGCATAATTTTTGGGCTTAAGTTTCGATTAGCGTCGTCGCTTTTACATGATTCTCCCTGTGCTTAAATCTCTACTCAGCGCCTCCCGGTGCGGTTGTTACCTGCTTTAGACGGTTAACACTCATGACATATGACCAGCCGGATACTGTTGTCTATCTGGTGCAACAGGTTACGCTATCGATTGTCTCGTCGATGACGTACTTGCCTTTCTACTCCCAACGGAGTCTAGATGGAACCACTGGAGACAGTACAGAGTCATTCAGTCACACTTCGTCCCGCAGGTGGAACAGAACCCCATGAACCATTCTGCCAGCGTGGACTTTCTGATTATGCTCAACTACTTGCATGTACGTTCTTGCCGGCTAGTGACCACGCACGAGGCCGGGGTGCATGTTAACAACATGTTCAGCTGCCAGCAAAAGCTCAGGGTGGCCGTTCGGCAGGAGCGTATCAAACGACCACCAAAGTTACGTCCCGACACTTTAAAGTGGGAAATTTGGCCAGTGTACGCGTGGGCGGTGGTCCGATATGTCAGGTGGCAACCGGGAAATGCGTATCCTCAATAGCGCGTTTTCTCATGAGTGAGAATAGACTTGAACATTTTTTATAGTGCAGTTGTTTTGAACAAAACCGTTTTTCTCCGGACGGTAAGCCACGTTGCGGAGCCTCTTGATGTCTACAACGTAGTTCAGCTCTCCCACCACAATTCCCTCAGAGTTGGGCTCATGTTAGAAATGTGATTGACATGGTGCCCTTTTTGAAAAATACATTCTTTGAATATCGTCTTAGTAACCGTCCGGGTGCATGTAACTGAAATGGAAGCTGCCCCACTCGATTTAATAAAATAGCCAACTATGACTATTATGTCAGGGTTCTCCTTCGCTGACTCTGGCAACTATCCGACAACATTTATTCTGACCGCCTTATTCGGAAACCTCGCCATCATACACTGAACTGGTGCCCCAGAACGTAAATTCGGACGTCCAAGTTGTGTACATTCCCCGAACTAGACTGTGCACCGTCACATCCCGTTTCAGGTGCGTTCGCTAGAATCGTCGTCTTGTTGCCTTTGTAACGTGATTTTGATCGGACTGACCAAGTTCTTCATGCAGGCTGCGAAGACAAGCACTGTCACGGATATAATAATAAAAATTTCCCAACGCATATGTGAGGAGCACGCTGGATTATGCGCGATCACTGCAGATATTTACAAACCATACAGAAACGAATAAGTAAGTAGTAGCACAAACGTGAAGCATTCCGTCAAGAAGAACGTGGTCAAAAGGCAAATGACTGTAGTTTATGAAACTTTGGCGCACTCACAGAGGAAGAGAGAGTTCAATCGTTCCACAGATTTAGTCTCCGAAGAATAGGGTGATACACTAAGTTACTTTCTACAACGTCGTGGGATGGGCAATTTTTTAAATATTTCAAGGTCACTCCTGGTACAATGCCGGCGTAACAGGCAAGTCGGCCGTTCTGGCTTCGTGTACCCGATACACTCGTAAACCCACTTTGTGCAACGTGGAGACATCAGGGGACAGCGTTCCTAATAAGTACGGGGTTCCAACGATAGTCCTGTAAAAGGAGATAACAGAAACGAATGTGAGCCAAATGCTCAGTAAGCCATGCACACGACTTACCCAAACGAAAACCAAAATGGCGTTACACCAGAAACGGTGTACCACCGGTGTACCGCGCAGCCGAAACCAGAGAGCGCGCACGAATTGAATTTGAGTTGTGTGACGTGGCGTGCTGCTGTGTTGTCGATGCCGTTTTAGTTTGCGTTCGTGTGAGTCGTGTGCATGGCTTACTGGGCCTTCAGCTCCAGTGTGTTCGTATTGTTTCTGTTTTCAGAACTGCCGTTTGAACCCCTTCTTCGGAAGAACGGTGTTCCCCGGTGCCTCCATATTGCTTCATATTCGGGCCACATGTGCCACGGACTGTGAGATTGAAAGCGGCTGGCCTTCATGTTACACTATTACGCTGAGTGACCTTGAAGCCGTATGTTCTCATTGGTTTTCTAGGCAGTACGCTTGTGGCAGACATGTGTGTAATATATACAACTGTGTAATATATGTAGACCGTGCATATCAGAAATACCTAAGGTGTATGAGGAAATATCTGCGAACATACGGAAGCATGTGGTGACTGATATATAGGTATATTGTGACAAAAATATGCGTATGTATATACATATACATATATATTTCATTATACCTATATACGTGTATATGTGCACATATAGGTATATGCGTATATATATGTATACGCCCTGATGAACGTATTCATATAGGTATGTATATAGAATTACATATATATATTTATGTATATAAGTATACATAAATATGTACAAAGATATACACATAAGTACATGTGTGTATATATATGTATATATATACGTATAAGATATAAATGTTCGCACAAATGTACACATCTATATATATGCATATATAGGTGACATCTGTATGAACATTTATATTATCATATATATGTGCATATATATTCACATTTACGTACTTATGTGTATAGCTATATACATATATATATCCATACATATATACCTATATACACAAATGTATATATGTATAATTACATATATATAATAATAATGGTATATTTATCGACGCACATATGTACATATGTATACATTTACACTGATCTATATGTGTATTCCGTTGTGGATACAGATATTTGTATATATATATATATTTATTTTCACAACGGTTTACATATATTTATATATATATACGCATATGTATATATACATATGTATACACATATATGTACAAATGTACATAACATATGTATAATAATATACAAATATATAAATATATGTACATATGTTTATACATTCTCATGTGCACACATATGTACATATATTTGCACATATATACATATATATGTACGTATATGCGTATATCTGAACGAACGTCTATAACGTTAAACACATGTATGCATGTATGTATTTAAACATGTGTATACGTATATGCATACATATAAAAATATATGCATATACTTATATGTGCACATATACACGTGTACATACCTAGGTTGCCACTGGAATGAGACTCAATGGCCCCCATCGCCTGTCCACAGAATATGGTATTGCCAGTCGGCTTAGGACCCAGGAGGCTGTTACTGAAATGAGACTCAGTGACCCTCATCCTCTGCCCTCAGTGAACAATCGTACGCATGTTAACAATAAGTGAGCAGGGTTCGGGATGGAAATCAATTTGTAAAAGGCCCTGAAGAGGGCCGTCAGATCATTCCAGCCTGTCCTGAGAAGGACAGTGGGGCCGTTCTCGTGGTTCACGTTGGCTGCTGAATTGTCTCATAGTCGAGGCAGGTAAAGTCGACGTCGGATTTGTGGTAGTCAGCACACGAGTGATGGTACCAACAAGAGCACTTGAAGCATATCTGACAAACATCGTTGTTTACCGGCTTCAAGGCCACCTTCCTTCCTGAAAAAAACACCTTGCACGATCGAAAAACATACTCGTTGAACGTTCAACAATATGTTTCATTAACGCATATGCTGTTGAAGGTTCACAGACAGCATTTTTAATGTGCCTATTCTCGTTCTCCACACGGTTGGTTGTATAGTTACCGGAGAGAACGGTCCCTGTTAGCAAACGGGGAGCCCACTTAGATTTAGTGACAAGTCATGTCTTACACAGGTAATCGAAAGCTTCCCGGCTTACAGACTTGATAGTCTGCAGTGACCTGTTAAACTGAGACGTTCCCTGTGTATACCATGTTAGGTGTCCACTGGTATACGCGGTTTCTTTGATATGTGTCTAAGCCTTCTAAGTGACGACAACGCCGGGGTACAAAATTCATTGGGTAAAAACGGCTGAAAACAGTGGCGCGCCTAGGGTAAACGTTGCGAACTGCTCGCCACTGTGCAGGCGAACGGTCGACGACGAAGGTTGGCATCGCTGACGTGCAATATAACATTTTCGGCATAAGTTGTAAAACTACCCGGTAACTGGCCGTCGTTTCATTAGGCATCAGTGCGTAAGAAAACGTCACACCTACGCCAGTTACATCTACCAACACGGCGTATCACAGTATGAAGCCCCCGTAGTTTAACTGGTGAGTGGCGTCCGCCAAAATGACGTCCTTTAAGTTAGGACACAGCTAGAATGAACCTTTCGGAACAAAGAATGCTAACCTTTAACACTTCTCCCCCAACGGCAAGCAACGCTGTCCTTCTGCTTTCAGAAGTTCGCGTAATTTAACCAACTCCCTCCGAGAGTCATCCTTACACTGCTTATTACGTAGATTGCGTAAGTCGTCTGACTTCATCTTAATCCCGAACCTACTTTTAACGTACAACTTCATTTCACGAGTGCTTTTAAAGCTCTGCAACATCTCAGTCACATGCCGCTCATCTGCCACCGACAGACGACTATTTCTGGGATATATCCTAGGCCGTCCAACTTGGAAGTCGTGCGCATGTTCCAGTTTGGCCTTCTTGATGCGATATGCCCTACTACGATAGTGAACTACCCAAGAGGCCTCGCAGCCGTATTAGGCGAATCTAAATGGTGATGTCATAAAAATTGTAGTAATATATTACCGTTTTTCGGCTACCGTCCGACGAGCAAAGTGTACACATTTATTCACGACACGCCCGTAAAGGCAGCCTGGCGGCAAAACTGCTCCTCTATGTTTCCTAGCACTCGCTGCCGTTTGCAAACCATTGATGGAGAAACTGCTACACGTTTCCCGTTGAAATCTGTTGAGATCCTCTTGGTACCCCCGAAAGTTCTGACACCTCTTGAATACTATCCACAAAACGTCCTCGTTGTTTACCGCCATGCTGATTCACCGTACGAAAATGATTGGATTGTGGTGGACCATTTAATCACTAACTGGATGCGATACTGTTAGGATCCGTGAAACGCGCATTTTCATACATTTGGTTTGGAATTTTCATCTGCACCATTTTACTGAAACTTGCCGTAACACTCACCTTATACCAATTTTCCCATTATTTTTGTATGAAAGGAAACCGACTTTCAAAGGATGCCCAAACGAATCTTTGGAGTGTTTCGCTATTAGGGGATAAAATTTGCGTCCGGAAAATGTCAAGATAGGTCGGCTTTGGCGAGGCAGGGCGTAAAATCCAAAAACCCAACAAACGACTGGGCAGATTCTGACAGGGGACTTTGTCGATTCTCCGAAAACGTCAAAAAGTTGAACATCTCGCGAACCGTTCATCTAGGACGATGTTCCGTGCTCTCATCCATCGTAGAAAAGTATCCTCGCTCAGTGGATTATGTGGGGATCAAAAAGGAGAATGTAATTGCACACGTTAGATGAGAAAATGTGGGGTTATAACATTTGCCAGGACAAACAATGTGCTAGCGGAATTTCTTGACGAAGAACTCATACGATATTACTATTGTTGCCATGATTATTGTTTGTTGTGGCACTTTGCTACGTACTCGGGATTTATTCGGGCATACGGAGAATTGAGTCGACAGTTTGGAGAGCCGTTTGAGATGTGCGTCTGATAACTAAAGCTCACACGACGTCGTTTTGCTGGACTTATTATTAAGCGCCAAGTTCACACTTCCTAACAGTTTGGGGAATGTATATGCATGAATAAACGCATGTTACTAAGATAATGGTGAGTTACAAACGGTTCATTGAGCGCGCAGTAGGCCAAATGCTAAATGATCGTCTGAGTAAACCATACAATAAACCGTTTCAAGAAGGCTGTTTTCGAGGGCAGTTAGACAGCGGGGTAGTCATCTACGTAAGACGCATCTGACGGCTAAATGTTTTTCTCGTACCACGCTCAAAAAGGTCATCTGTTGATACAGAAAGTTTGAAGATAGACTCCGTGTTTGTTAACGCAAGACAGCTGTCCAAACCTTTTCTGAAACACTGAATGTTGTTACTGGCTCGGACTTCATTTGGAAATTTCATTCCAAATGTAGGAATGCTTTACAAGGGAGAAGTTTGTATGTAAATTTTCCCGGGATGTCAGGATTGTCAAGGTGAAACCCTTATCTCTCAAACTAGATGGAGAGTTGTGTAGTAAGTGGGCGGTAAACGCTGTGGTAATCACATCCGAATGTGAGTTTACATACCAGCGTCAGGTTCAACTTTAGTCTACGCAACCAAAGTGGATCAATACCAATTTTCCCACAGCGTTGTCTGTAGGTGGGCGAAGAGGAATATCCTAATAGAATTTTGGTAAACGATTGTCGAAGGTTTTCTAACACAGGCCTATCAGACCTGCGTGGATGGCAGTAAATGAAAGTGCTTTACTCGAGTTGAGGCCAAGCACATATTTTGTAGAGCGTCAGCTTCGCAGCGGGTAGAGTGAAAGTCTTTTTGGTATAGCCTATTGTTCTTTTAGTTTTTGCTACCTGTAAGCATACTTTTTACGAGAAATTGAAGGAGTTTGAATACCGTATTCCCAGATCTCTGACCGAAATGACTGTATCAATATTACAACCATCTAGAGAGATGGAGTCATGGGGGAATTTACAACCATAAGTGATGTTGTTCGATTTGTTCGCTGGGAACGACGTCAGCCATGTTCTGCACCACAACTGCAATGACGCTAGTTCCTGTCGTATTTTTTTGGTTGGCACGCGTTTCGAAAAAGGCAAGTGATTACCGCGTGGATATTCAATTTGAAGTTACTCTTATAATATTTATCGGTGATATTATTATTCTACATAGTCTGGTCACATTCCACTCACGTCCAAGTCTATCCGGAAACAATTATATTTACGAAACATGGTGACCAAAATCACTCGTCATACAAGATCAGCTGGTGCCAAAACCACAATAGCAAGCTCTAAAACCGATGTTGATCGTTCTAAAGGCAAAGGTTCTAGGTCAAGAACTTATGTAGGCTCTCGTAAGGTTACTGCCGTTAAAGGGTGTGAAGATAACCTGGTGGTTGCTACCTCTCGGACTGAAAATTGTTCTATTCCGGTAGATAGTGTATTGGCGGATTCACTTGTTAAGGTATCTAAGCAAGAAGCAGAGCTCGCCCAATTAAGGGCAAATCATACTGCACTTGATTCCCTAGAAGAGAATCTCGTCCCTTTTTCTTATGTTTTCACAGTGCCCGAAAGTCCCAAGATGGATAACATTTGGAGTGCTAGTATGTTCATTAACACATTGGTAACAGAAATCACAAAACTGACGCGTTGCTCAAACAATGCCACCGTATTCAATGTGCTAGGTAAGCTGCACCTAGAAAGCTTTAAAAAGATACTCTCGAAGGTTACTGAAATAGACTCAACATCATCTACTTGCATCCGTCTTCGCAAGAAAACGCAAAATTCCGCTGCCCGCTATTATTCAAACTCTATAACGAGGCAAATGCAAAACAGTTCATGCAGGGCCAGAACCTTATTATATCTAAAACCTTGCTTAAACTGTTAAAAATTATGGAGGACTGGACGGCCAAAAACGCTTACTGGGCAGAACCTCCGTCTCCGTCTCTAACCATGTGATCCAGGATGCATCGAAACAGGGTACAACGATGTCCAAAGATGACAAACTGGGTTCCGAAGATCGCGCAATATCGCTTTGTTGCACCACTCCCGAATGCGCCAGCGACCCTACCGACAATGTTAACTCCATCAAAGGGAAAAAATTCGCTGACCTAATTGATCTAACAGTAGATCTTGACAGTTCCAACAGCGTGCCCAGCGTTGAGGGTACTTCGGCCGAGGAACCAGCTGGCAAATGAGGGCACACGGTTGACTCTGCTCATATGGAAATCAATGGAGCGTCTAGACCGTAACCTATCTGCGCGGAAACTGGCTCAAATAAGACAGGAAACCAGCAGTCTATTAGTCAGAGACACGTCGGTGTCTCAACTTTTAACCACTCCCGTAGGAAACCACAAACCGACCACCAATGGGGTGCCGGTGATGACAAACCCTCTCCAACTCACTACCATACGGGTCGCCAGAGGTTTCCTCCTGTGCATCATAAGAGAATAAACAAGCAAGTAAACGCAAACCCGTACCTAGAGATTAAAAAGGCGCTTCTCTTACCAACCCTCAATTCCAGGCCTCTGTCTAGTAATAGCAGTCTCCCACGTGACGCATTTATTCATGTAAGACTAAACCGGATCCCCTCTGAAGTTGTCCATCCTGTGGTCAACACCCAATTCAATACGGATAGACTTTACACTTCGAATGCTCACATAAACGCAACCCGCGATGTCTTCGTTGACAATGAGCAGGCGGGCATGATCAATTCACCTCCGTCTTACCCTTTTTAGTGAGACACATTACTTTCAAACCTCCCCTAATACCTCCATCCCCCATTGTTCCACTACCCAACCGTACCTAACCTACATCATTCCAACACTTCCTGTCATGGACTCAAACGCAGGTGACAC
>QNGE01003366.1:37688-73975 GCA_008508345.1 Paragonimus westermani | reverse complement strand
CCGAATTGAGTTCACAAACAGGTCTCAAACCCGGACACTGTGGTCACAGAAAATCGCAAGCTTCGTCGGTAGGAAGACACATCCGGTCAACTGATCACAACGTGGGCCTGACCTCAGTTTTCACCGTCATAGCGCGTCACCACAAAACATGACTCCTAAGATTTGCTAAAGCCGTCGCGACAAACTGCTTCAAACCTGTTGTATGAATTAAAACAATCATTTGTGAACCGTAGCCTGCTATGGAGGTAAGTAGCACTAGGTAAGTGTCACTCAGATCACACGACTGGCTGTTTTTGTTGTTTGTTGCCCTGTTCATACCCCGCACCCCCATGTTCCGTAGATGTTCAATTGAAAGTTTTGTGTTACTGGTTATTTGGCACTGACGAGCCAACACGAAATGTTAGTGTCTGCCAGCGTTCGTCCTCTAACTGTTTTGTTCAATTCACCGAAGGAGTACAACTGTTCTAGATTTCAAATAATCAGATCCTCACCGGCTGAAAAAAGATACTACTCTCCGTCATGCTCCCATAACATAGGCAAACGTTTCAGGGCTACGAAACAGAACCGAAGTGGAATTCCCACTGGATTCAAAAAGCAAACTAGCGACCCACGTTTCGTTCGTACGGTGGATAAGACCTAACCTTGATACGGAAACGCCACAAAATATTGTCTGACCACACCACCCGTACATGCCATAGCTTTTGAGTACGAGCGACTGAACTTGGATTCACTCGGTATGGTAGGAGAAACTGATGGGACCCGAGGCAGTCAAAAATAGGGTTGGCGATATTGGTAGATTCGGCAGCTCGGGTAGATGGTCTGGGCATTCGGTTAATCGCCGAACTTGACACTTAGGGTGCAAAACGTTTAATGATCAAACAGGGTGATATCATCAGTGTGGGAGGGCTAGGGCACAATGCTCGCAAGACACGTAGAATACACACCGTGCTTATAAGAAAAAGCAGAGGCTACATTACCACAATGAGCAGTCAGTTGGATGAGGCGGTTGCATACATACGGATCGATTATTTATCAATAAGTTAAGATGACAGTCGAATCCGTTAGATTGACATGACTTTCCCAACAGCGATAACACAACCTACTCCATTTCGTGAAATGGAAACGGGTTGTCCGGTTTACAGGAGTGTCACAAGCGACTTAGCAGTAGAGTACCCGAATCACCTTGTGTAGCACATGTATCACTAACCCACAAATAAAGTGTAAATGCGATTATGTTAAATCACAACGGTAAGCTAAAGTAATGTGTTATAAAATCGCAAGACTTAGAAGCTTCTGGCCGAGAGGTGTAAGGCATTTTGTCCAACTTGTCTGTCACGAAATGGACATAAATGCTCCCACACTGGGTTCCATCCAAAAAACCTGAAGTTCGATAACACCCTCTTATCTTCCCGAGGATTTAAAAGAAATCGGCAGTTACAATGACTCACGTTTACCATGCGATTTGCGCACAGCAGCCGTTTTAGAGCTGCATATTACTGATCTGCTAAAGAAGCACTACAGTTTCTTATCTTTCACTATCGAGGAGTACAAAGGTCGTATTGTCACTCGACGAACCGACTTTAGATGTACTTGGAGTCCAGACAGTCAGCTAAACTGCAACGCAAGAGGACCAGTTGGCAAGCTCAATCAGTAAGCAATGTCTTAGCTCACCAATCAGCAATGCAACGGTTGCCTACCGGGATAAACGAAACTAACTGGGGCGACGGAACTGAACGACATAATCTAGACAGATTACAAATCGATACACATTACGTCCGCATGTACGCGGCAGTCTCACAGCATAGTTCTTAGTTTAATTGCCTAAGAACAAACAGCAGATGGGTGCATCATTGAAAATCCAGCACCCACATGAATTCTTAGGCTAAGACAATTAAAAAACCTATGCTCATTACTCCGATGTTCGTAAGTTTCCCAAGGAATCCGCTCTATTAGCAATACCGGTCTGCATGCACCAGATTGGAACAGATTAGATGCAAATTGCATTTTAGCTACTAACGTTTGGATAGAAATGATAATCGAGGACGGGCGTTTTATCCTGTGAACAAACAAACACCAACCGTAGTGATGCGGCGATTTCAAAGAAACCTTTCAGTAATAGAAATGCTAAAATTCAAACAACCCATTCACTTCAGAAGAAACGGGCAGGTTTCGTTTTCTTGTTTGTCATTTTACCAATTCGGTGTACATGGGAAAATCTACCGAAAAATAGGGATAAGCGCGCAGGTCACAAAGCGTCATTCCATAGGACGCCTGAGAACAGAAAAAGAGCAGATCATTATGCGAATGCCGTTTCGTGATACGCGAACAGGAAACGGGAAAGTGTGTTCGGGGTCGGATCGACCGTCGGTCATAATGATTGTATGGTACGTTGGAACGAGGACAGAGAAAACACCGAGATCGGTGCGTGGAGAAGGTAGATGATCAGTATAAGAAATTTCGACCGCCAGCTTAATTGCCAGTCCAGATGAATTACGATGAATGACAATCTCTGAAAGGTCTCAAGAAAAAACAAGATCAACTGATAGAATGGGGGTTTGACCAGTGACAGTAAAGTGAGGCATTCATAACTATAGTTCTCTATCGGTATATCACAGCTTTGAAAGGCCAAAGTAAACAAGATAGCGTATAGGATATCTAGAGCAAAAAAGTACAGGCAGGCAGGATCCTCAGTGGAAGACAAGGCACCCCACACAAACAAAAATACCACTAGGCAAATCAACAGCAGGCGGCAGTTGAGCAGTTTGGCCTCAGAAGAAGAACACGAAATGCGACCGCCTGTTGAGTGATACGCATAACCGCGATTGTCTTCCAGTAAAAACTACAGAGGGGCAAACTAGGATGCAGAAACAAAAAAATGAGGTAGGTTTAGATGCGTGAATGTGACAATTGCGCCGACCACACAGCTGTTCGAAATTCTAGTCACTGCCTGCATTGTTCGAAAAATAAAGTAAAATCAAGGCAGCAAAAAGAAATGGAAAGAGAAACAGTCGTGGAACGGGATATTCAGAAAGAAGTTACATGTAACAAGTAGCAAAATAGTGGGTGAACCAAATTCCTTGAGCCGACGAGTGTATATACACCGAGAAAGATGGAGAGAGCGATGGACAGAGTGGGCGAGCTAGCGCACACGCAAGATAGAGAAGGTTCAAGGTAGCGAGGGTATGTCGACCGTTGTGATGTGTATAAGCGAATGCTCTGGGTTTAAGATATATATACAAAACTAATTCCGCTCACGAAGAAAAAGGGTGATTCGGTGAGTTCAGTCAAGTTCAGAGAGAAATCTATTCAATCGACTAACTCGTAGAATAACACATAACCTTCCGGTGAGACGACAGACTGCGTGCTTGTCGAATGGACACTGAAAAGAAGAAAACAAATGTAAAAAGTGAGCTGCAAACAAGACATGTGATTAGTAACCTAAGGTATTACTTTGTAGTAATAGATCAGGAGAAGTGAACAATAAGAAACTACATAGAAGGTCGTAGGCTAACAGCACACAATGTCAAAACATAACAGGTCCAAACACGGTATGTTTAGTCTCTCAAGCTAGCCATCATTGTCGTTGCATAAGGCCGGTGGTGAACAATAGCGCTTGTGCGCTGAACAATTATAAAAGTCGACCAATCATTACATTGCCATAAGAGACCGAACATAGGAGTGTGGAGTGGTGTTGAGAAGTTCCTTTGCCAGAACATCCGCAGTTATCACGGCGAAAAGCGACGAGCTTTGTAGCAAAACTAGGCAGAATTTTTTAAGCAAATTCAACGACAAGTTGAACATCACTCATAGCTGACTACGCCCTTCCAGTTCCCATAGACTGTTCAGAAAATTTCTTTAGAAAAGAACCATCATTCTCGAGGTTTGCTCTTGGCAGAACTCGTCAGCAGTCATCATCATCATCATAACAGCCATGAGCCTGACGAACGGTACTGTGGATCGGGCCGCCGCTCACCTCAACAGAGACGTAGAATATCCTGGAAGGAAACGTTACTAAGGTCAACAAATACTACGACGTAAAATGAGGCCAGTGAGTAACTTGGACGCAACAGACACCAAACTGACGCCTCTGTGGTCGTCACATAGACTACGGGACCCCTTTTTGAAAACGGGAATGACTGTTGATAGGCACCAATCGCGAGGTACTTCTTCAGTCTCCTAGATCGTCTGGAGAAGTTTTGTCAGTTCTGATAGCAACTTCACTCCACCATCCTTGAAAAGAGAAGGGGAGAGGTCTGGTCCAGGAGCCTTATTACGCTTCAATAACTTGAGCTCCAGGAACACTTCTGATTCCAACGGAGGGCCGTCTGGAATGCAGTAGCTGACCAATCGAGTCCCGTCGTCCACATGATCTGGTTGAGGCCAACTGAACTGCTCTTCAAAATGTTCAGCCCACCGGTCAAGTCGGCGCGACTGGCTGGTGATAAGTGAACCATCTTTTTCACATATGGTCTCACTTACACCGACTTGACGGCCAGTACAACCACGGATCAGGGAGAAAAGCCTTCTGCTATTTCCAGATAAAAAGGCCTTTTCCATCTCTTTCGATTGCTGGACCAAGTAGTGCTCACGGTCTTTGCGCAAGCTTTTAGTCAGCATGCGTTTAAGTTCTCGACGGTCATCATCGTATTCAGAACCGGGTGGGATAGAACGACGCTTGTTCATAAGATTTATCGACGTGACGGATATCCAGTTCTGACGAAACTGAACAGCTCCTTCGGAGCGTGCCTGTTCACAGCACGCTTTCATAGCTCCGGCGATTTGTTCCCAGTGTTCGTTAGGATCGTTCGTCTGACTCGAACTGGGCAACTTCTCTGCCAACGCTTTTTGGTAAGCGTTCTTCACATCCTCATCGCTCGAATGCCAGTTAAACACCTTGCATTTACGAGCGTAAGTCCTCTGGGCAAATGACAAAACGAAACGGGCACGCACAACGGCATGGTCCGAGTCCAGGTGGTTGCTCCAAAAGGCACGACAGTCCTTAACAGAGTGGCGCCACCTGTAACTAACTGCTATATGATCCAACTGCGTCCACGGCTGAGAAGCACACGGAGGTCTCCAAGTAACACAGTGCTTCTTCCTGTGTTGGAATGCAGTGCTCGAAATATACAAACCGTGGGATGCGCACAGCTGTAGTAGTCTTTCGCCATTGTCAGTTCGTTGTGCCCGGACACCAAACATACCTCCTAGCCGCTTCTCATCCGAAGAAAGACGACCAAGCTGAGCATTAAAATCGCCCGCTAGTATGATGATGTCTGAGTGTTTAGACTGCCTCAGAAGGTCAACGAGGGCGTCATAGAACGCATCCTTGGCAGCATCCGGACAGCTGTCCGTCGGAGCGTACGCCGATATAATGAATACACAACGCCTTTCTGATTTGCGTCGACAGACTTTTACCGACGTATTGAGTCTGACAGCGCACAAGCGACTGTTCACTGGGATCCAATCGAGCAAACATTGCTCTGCACGGGAACTCAGCGCGATTCCCACTCCAGCTCGACCGTGAGATTCAGCTTCGGCGTCACCAGAAACCCTGAGACAGAAGCGCTTGGATCGACAGCTATCTAGAGGTGAGCTCAAATGGATAACTGTGCTAGAGTCGTAGACTCGCGTCTCCGACACACAGCACACATCAAGCTCCAGACTTGAGAGAGTACTTGCCAGAGCAGCTTGCTGACCGACTTGTCGGAGAGTGCGGACATTGAAGGCGCCAATGTTTACCAGTTGTCTTGGCCTCAGAAAACAATTATCGCCCGAAGGCACATGGAAGGCAGAAGAAATAGGGGGTAAAACGGTAGGAGAAAGTCGTGGTCGGTTAGTAATGTCACTGTTGAGAGAACGATAACTTCTGATACTTCCCGGTCGTTTATGCCACGGAAGGGGGTTGACTTGAGGGACCCCACCCCGAGCCTCTGACTCAAAAGTCTGACCTGCGAGACAACAGGATATAGGGTTTTCTTGGGGGACCCTACCCGGAGCCAATGACTCAAGAGTCTGACTCACTTGGCAGTGAGGGGCTTGCCTAGCCCGAGGGCGCAGTGAATAAGACAATAATGTCTGATTCTGAACACTGCTGCGCGCAGCGGATGTACTCGAAGCTACATCAGGCTTTTGAGAGATATTTGATGTTTTTCGACCGTATTGGATAATACGCCGGCGGTCACGGTCAACCGTTGGGCGATCGGAGTGCTCTTTGTTTAAGGGTACCTTTTCTAACCCCCTTCTTCCTGATACGGAAGACAGCAGTGCCGCAACTATAAAAATAGTTCTGCTGTATGCCCATAGGATCGTGCCTCACTGCCTAAGCACTCCTACGCGGTCAGCAGTGCGACATACAATCCTATGAGTGTAACTGCTTTTCGTCTGACTGCTCCCCTTTGGCCTGTCTGACAAGGAAGGACCGGAGTCCTAGTCAGCATAGCCCGCCGGATCAAAACAGTACACAAGCCCGACCACCAAGTCAAGGTAGCAGTATAGGTCCGGCTCGTCAGCAGTGCCACGACTGGATTATCATAGGCGAACGTTCAACCACTTCCGCTTGGGAGTAATGACCAGGTTGCCTGATCACCTCCAGAGGAGAAATTAACTGTTCTGTTAGCCCCAATCGATGGTCTCAGGCTATAACCTGATCAAGATTTGAATCAAGTGTTTCTTTTCGAACGAAGTTGACTGATGAGAATGTGGAAGCTGTAATCAATTGTGAGTGACGCTTAGCCTATAGCAATCAAAACTCCCTATTAACTGGTACAGAAAATACACATGTTAACAGTTTGTTCAAATAATAAACATGGCCACCTCTTGTCTTTTCAATGCAGATTTAGGGTCACTAAGTTCCGTAGTGTTTCTTTCGACGAGTGTCAAACAATCAGCGAACGCCTAAAACAAATTTGTTCGCCACGCGTTTTCTGCTGAAAAGTATAAGACGCCAGCCATAATCTATTCTAACAGACGTACTAGGAAAGAAACAGAAGTATCAAACAAAATGTTCCGTTAACAAACCGAACAGAGCAGTGCGTTCAAACCACCTAAACAGTCTTGTTGAAACTTACCGGCTATCGTTGTATTCAAACCAAGTATCCCGAAAATGATGTTTGCAAGTGGCTGTGTAATGACCGGCGTAAACACTGCCAGAGTGGTTTGAAACCGCGTACAAATTGTATATTGCACGTCGCTGCTGACCTACAACAGAACAGAAGGATCAGTGTGACAGTCGTAACAGAAGTCCGCTGAAGTTGAGAAATCAGTTATCGGCAGATTTGGAGCGGATCGCTCTACATGTTGCAATGCAAAAGGGATTCAACCAAAAATGTGCGTTATCTAAACCTAGAGAGTGGCAGCAATAACTGTGGAAAACGAGTTGAACAGGCAATGGTAACAGTACTAGTCTTAGGACTGGACATTACAGAGCTATCACAAGTCAATATGCTTTGGTGTCTAAAACGTGGGTACACACAGTGACGAACAAAGGAGAGCACAGCTTGCAGGTGGGGCAAGCAACTGTTTCATGAAACGTTGCATGAACATAGCAGGATGCAAACGGCTGTACCTGGAGCTTAATGCGACGTATCGACAATGTAGTTGATCAGTGAAAAGACCCAACATTACTAAATCAAAGATTGTGAAATTATGGATCGTGTTGAGATGTAGGTGACTGACAACTTCATAACATTTGTCATTCAGGAATCCTCTCAGTAACCAACAGAAATCAACCACAACTGATATTTGATATATGAAACTAAATCCCCAGAGTGCCTAATATAAAGGGTAACCGATACACACATATATATGTTGAATGCAGACAACACCGCAGAACCGCAACAGTGAGTCACTGGTTGTACAGACCTCAAATGAAATACGCATAATCAGGCAATAAGTCAATAACGTCATACTTTAACGAAGGGTGCCATAGGTGAATTAAGAAAAACCAGTGTCAAAAAATACAGACGACGTTTCACATGTGAATAGTGAATAAAAGATTTGTAAGAGAAGTTCACATGCGACAGAGACCGAGATAACTTCGGATACATAAAAAGGTGTAGGCGTTGCACTATTTACAACACTGACTATGAACATTTGTCGAGCTGACAACACGCGTTCCGAACGTTACACCACTCAACAGAATGAGTTGCTCGAAACCAGAACCATATTCAGCAAGTTTGTGTATAGCATGAAGTTCGCACAAACTCCCTGATATAGGCATGAGGCGGGCACCGAACTACCCCCCTCTAATTTATCAATCGAAATTCCTATTAAAACAGTCAACAGGAA
Source organism: Paragonimus westermani (assembly GCA_008508345.1). Taxonomy (NCBI): domain Eukaryota; kingdom Metazoa; phylum Platyhelminthes; class Trematoda; order Plagiorchiida; family Troglotrematidae; genus Paragonimus; species Paragonimus westermani. The sequence goes on along the minus strand of QNGE01003366.1, from coordinate 65,689 downwards.
ATCAATGGAAGGCTCTACTTTTCGTAAAGATAAGTAATGTGATTTCGAAACACCGATTGCTTGTATTCGCATTCAGGGATCGTCAACGAAGTAGTGGACAGTTAAGGTAAAATTGTGGGGTCTCATCGTCGGGGAATGGAATCCACGATCTGTGCTCAACTGTCGGAATGGTAGTTCAGATGCTCATCCATTAAAACTTTGGTTACAGGAGGGTATGGGGATTACTTTTCCTCGGTATTACACATCATCGATCACTGGGGTTATCTGTCTGCAACACCTCTGTATACTTTCGCTTAGAGTCAGAGCAAACAATTGCCAGTCTGCGAGCCAAACACGACTGGCTGAAAAATGTTAGCCTAAGAGAGCAGGAAACATAACGGATAATTAGAATAACTCATGAACTTTCCAAACGTGGAGTGCTTGGAGTCGACACTAGCAACAGGGAGCAGCGGGAAACCTGGTCGCTCCATATCCATGATATTTACAGACCATCCGTTTTTGAATAATTTCTACATAGCGTTGACCGGCCGTAGTGGCATCGCCACGTGAACACTACTGAGCTACAACTGAACTACACGGCTTTAGAATAAGTAGCGTTACCTCCGTATTCCCATCAAGGGACTAGTACAGTGAGTATCGTTCGCGCCCCCTAAGTGTGACCAGAAGAAACAGCACTGTAAGCAGTCCATGGTTTGTCGTGGTGGTATAAAGAAACCGGCATCAAGTTTGGTCTTTGTTGACTTTAGTCCTCTGAGGTCTCAAAAATGTTGACTGTCGTTGACTAGAGACATTGAAGGTAACAGTTATTATCTCTAACCAATGATAAGAGTGCTGTTGTTTGTGATTGTAACTACCTTTAGCCAGTATCATTCAAACTTCCTTTGAATAGAAAGAATTAAAAAAGCCAAATCGTGTGTAGTATAAGACGGAATAAAATGAGTTTTGTGTTCTATTAACATTCGCTTCATTGGCTTACATCACCTTTAATCTTCGTCTGCTTGATGTTTACTTAACCACGCTCGTTCGACGGTTTTGAATAAGTACTGTCTGCCCACCGACTGTATCAAATTACATTCCACAAAGCACTGCACAAACATCGATTGAATTGGTTTGGTTCTGCAGCAGAAGCGCATCATCGTACAAGTTAACTAGAGCTATAAACGGGATAGTATTCCAATGTAACACACAGATAAAACACGTGTAATTAAGAGCTAACAGATTAGAACACTTACAGCTGGATGAAGCGAACTCAGACAAATCCAGATCCGTGATAGGATAATCTACAAGAATGGACATCTTTGAACGAAACCGTTCGCCAGAGAAACGCTTCAGATCTGATATACAAAGTCCTAGGTCAAAGAATTTGCCATGGAACGAAAACCAACGTACACAAACGAACTGTGTAAAATTGCTCACAGAGAAGTTTATGTGCATCAGAATTAAAATAAGAAATTGAACGCTGAATCCAAGTGGAAGGTTGAAGGAGTGCGATTTCTACGGGCGAAACGTCACTCATATGTGAACGTGGTTGAAAAAAAAGCAATCAACTTGAAGTTCGCTTTATCAATAAGGTTCAGTAATAGTGCACTCATCGACTCAGGCCGGGAAAAGTTTATCGGCAAACTCCGTTAGGTTAATAGCATCAACACGACTGCAAAATCATCCTCATCATAGGGTCGACGACTAAAATCAATGGAACGAGTGACCGAGTAACGCCCACGTGGCATTTCACTATAAATAGACTGAGTCCATAATACACAACATGGGTTGCGGTTAACAGATCTATCCCAAAAGCCCGCTGGTCTGGATCTAACTCTTAGCCTGGATAGAGATATGCATTACTCATAGCCTGTGCCGTGAATAGTGCTTTCTTTCGAAATGTATCTGAACGTGGATGTACAAACAAATCAAATAAATAGGGTGACTCAAAGTGAATCAAATGATTTCCAACATGCACGTAGACTGTGTTGTTCAGCTATGAACGTTAAATAAGCCTGTGAAAGCGTATGCTCGAAGCGCAATAATCACAGATAAGTGAGCATAAACGATTTGTGCATTCCACAGAAATACGTGAAGAAAAGGATACGCAGCACCAAGATTCGAGGGAATTTATGGATAGAAAAACTCTTCGCACAGCGTCTCCTGATTTTACATCGTCCACAAACCTGAAAGTGAAAATTGTAATCAGTCGGTGTATAATGGGCATCGATGTATCCATTCAAAAAGTGACTGATAACCCTTGGTAAACTCACAAGGTTTTATAGTGTCCTAATGATCGAGGGATCATGATGGCTAGTAGACACAGTACATAGGTGAACCTATCCGGTAAGATGTTTTACTACAAAGCACATGAACAACATTCTCACATACTCATTCGTACATACTAAATGACTTAGGGGTGTTAAAATACGAGGAAGTCTGTAGGTCATGAAATTCGAAGAAACCTGAAAGCCGCAATTCGCACACTCAGGATGAAATTTTCGAGGCATATTGAAAGGTGGCTGTAGTCAAAAAAGTACAGTCTAGCCTTTCAGAAAAGATAATGCTCATTTTTACAAATAGTGGTGTGGACCGTCTATTACACAGTATGCGTCCTCAGGATTCGATTTTGTTGCTCAGAGAACTATTCTCACGGAGTCACTTGAAGACCACACGGTAGAGTAGACAATGGAATATGCACACAAAAAAGGAGATGAGCAGACCATAAAATCAATTACCGGTCGTTCGTTACCGTCCAAATCTTCTTTGGAGGTAAACAACCTGAGACAATCCATGATGTTTACATTTGATTTCTAAAAGAAGAAAAACAAAGGGATCATCTGAGACAGAGGGATTCGTTTTGAAAAGCTGTGTACATGAACGTAAACGCAGACACATAAAAGCACAAGTGGACCCCATAGACTCAAACCAATCTGTGGTATTGTTGTTCTCTCAACGATTCCGGAAATCACTTTCAACTGCCAATTACCTACGCAATTGTTCTGCAAGTCGTAGCCAATTTACTCAGTTCAAAGATCGAATCTCGTCAATGTTAACTTTGGTGCTCAGTAGAGTACAATCTCTATTCCTTTACCGTCCTCAAAGAATACAACAAATACACCAGTTTATGATCGCACACTCCAACCAAATATGTAGACGCTGTGGCGTATGACAACAAACGTCTGTCACATTACCTATTATACCATCATATTGCCTACCATATCTTTAATGTCCGTCTTACAGCACAAGTCGTCTGAACAGTCAAATCGATCATCGTCATATATCTTTAATTCTAAACACAGTCAACACGTAATAGTTGTATTCGTACGGCGAGCATGCAACTCAAAACATGCACACGAATGCCATCAGAAAAGCAGAATCAACGACAGCCGATGGGACTGTGGTAATGTAGCCAAGTGATTCATGGAACGTGACTGTCCGACAGAAACATACACCGTGCACAGGACCGATTAGTCAGAAGACCAGCTACTCAATATCCGAGCCGAGACACACACAAGCAAGGGCCCGGATAGAAAACAACACTCACAATCCTATAGTCCGTTTTGAACACATTCAAATGCACTGATGCTTTTCTCTTTGATGAAAGTTATTCAATTTGTTCTTCTGAGTGACCGACTCTTCACTTAAATGACGACCATCTAAGTAAACTTGTCTATTAAGTGTCCACAGACCGGTTTGACTGACAACACAACGCGACCACCTCATAATAATGACATTTTCACAAAATTCAGACAGGTGGTTCTCGATGCCAAACGTTTTTGATTTCTCTTCACCTCACACAATTCAGCCAAAAGTTGCTAGTGGCTTGTACTCACCAGTCGGATGTACTGGTGACTCAGTAGTTTACCAAGCATGTTGACGACGGATTTCACGCACTTGCTAGACAATTAAAGCATTTTTTATGCATTGGTGAAACTTTCCTATAATGGTTTACCGTTTTCGTAATTATTCATTTCGCGATATACAATTTCGCATCCAAAGGTCTACTCGACATAAGACACTTTTTAAATGAGATGTCTGAAAACGTATTTCTACACCTAACGCACATGTACCCAGACGTACGCCGTCTGAGGCCTGCTCTGTTAGTTAACACTCGGGACGAATTGCCTAAAAAAAATCAAGTTTAATTCAACTGTGAAAATGAAGTAAAGACCTCTCACAATTGACACTGGTTGCTGTGGTCTACTCACAAGTTATCCTATTATTAGTATCATTATTATCATTGTGTGACGCATATTCACTCGGTTACACTAACTGAAGATGTGACAACCTAAAATGACGAGAATTCGTGGGACGGATAAACCAAATAATTGGATTGATCTTTTACTACTAGAAAGTAGCGGGTAGTAAAGATGTTAGCTTCCAAATCACAAGTCGTCGGTTGGCAAACGGAAGGATTAGGAACGAATAGCGAAAAATGTTGACTTCGGTTGAATTCAGACCAGGGACAGAAACAGTATCCCCAGACGCGGCAAGTGTTCTAATCGCCGAGCTGTGAAGCTACATGCTGTGTTCAGGAATCTACTACCTACTGTGCGCACTGTCATATGGAGTCTGAACAATGGTGCGGCGAATCGACTGCCCAAGCAAGATTCCCGAGGTTCCGGTGCAGTTCTAGAGCTCAGCTGGTAGACAGGTTGCCACATCTGGACACGCTGGGTCAGTCGCTGGTTCGAGTCCAGCTGAAATCGAAGTTTTTCGCAACTGGGTATCTACCAAACTATCAAATCTGCCACGCTACTCATTATTAATGGGGGACATTATATCTCGGGAGCGTTAACTATGAGAGAGGATCATGGTAGGCAAGATCAAAATTATGGCATCTCGTTCAGAATCTCAGCGGTTATGGAGAAATCTCATTAACTCTGATACACAATGTCCAGAACACCAACGCCGTCAACTGCAGCACCGACGGAGTGCTCACCGTCGTATGCGGCTAATTAGCATTCCTAGCGTATGTTTCAAACACCTAATTCCGCAAGTCTCTACAAGATAAGCGAACGAGTCGGTTTGACTTTGACATTCAAACCTTCTGTTCCTGGTCATGTTATTGTCTACCTGTGTGCGCTACTCGATCGATGCAAATGATTGTGAACAAGGGCAATCAAACAATTAGAGACATTTAGTTCCTCTATTCTAAACAGCTACATTTCGAAACTGTAGAGTGAAAACTAACCCACGGTTATCGTATAAACATGACCCATAAGCTTCGAATAGATGTCTACCATCGGAGATCAAGCTTAGGGAAGACCAACTCAGTTTTGTTTCACTCTGTGAGCACATATACACTATAAATATATATAAACCCATCGCTGCTGATGCACCTTAATAAGTACACGGGGCATTTGATGCTAAACGCGTGATTCAAACGCCTGGGGCGAAAGCAAAATGTGAAGTATACATCAAACCAAAACACCCTGCATTTTCCTGAAGATCGCAAGTGAATGGAAGAAATACACCGGTTGGAAACGACTACTCACTTTCGGGATGGGCAAGCTCAGATCCCAGAACGGATCGAAAGTGGTTGATTTGAACGTGCACTCAGCACACTCCAGAGTGCTCATCAGTTGGCCGACAAACAGATCTGCGAGTGGAACAAACAACAGGGGAAAATAAACGACAAAATGGTGAGGACACGCATTACGACATCACAGATTAATCGGACAAACGTGTCAATACGTTCAGCTTGAACGTTCGATCTGAACGGAACACTAGGCATTGCTCCGTGCTACTGTTGGTTCCGATAACTGGTCCACCTGTGTTCCGACCGGACGACACCGGTAATCGATCAACATACACTAGCAAGCTCTCAGTCATTCACATGAAACGTGTTCCATGAGAGCAACTGTATGTATGTTCCGGACGCGAAATACCAGACTACATGCAAAAACAGTGTACGCTTCGTATAAAGAACATTAGGTCGAGTTAGTAAAAGGAATAACAGATCACATGCACTGGCAAACGCAGATCTGGCAAACATTAAAAAACTCTGCTGTTCTACAGCCAACATCATCATAAGCGATAGTCATAGTGAAGCTGACGGTCAAAGATAAAAAAAGTAGTGAACCCGAAAAACAACGCCGGCGAGCACGAAACTCATTACCACGTTTGTTGCTGAAGTGGAAAGCGGACAAAGTGTAGTTCCACTTAATCAGCCAAACAAAACAGATTCGTACGCGTGATTGATTGTCCACAGGCTGCGGTACACACGACTGTAAAATACTTGGACAGTGACAGGGAAAGAAAAGGGAGGAAAACTTGGTCACTTTCAGTGTGTTCAAGGTATACAAAAAACAAAAGGCGAAGTTGAGACTTGAGGGTAGCCGACTATGAGAACCTTGTTAGTCAAGGCTGGGAAATTTGGCCAATCGCAGAATTCCTGAACCTTCTTCGAAGAGTTGAGCACCGGACGGTAACAACCGTTCAGAAAACTACGCGGCTGAGAGGCCAACATTTGACAGCAATCAGCAAGCGTGTTGGCCCGCCCAATCCTCACGTATGCATAGACCTATTTAGTTAGACGAAGTACTAAGGATGACAGCAATTTGCTTGCAACAACAATTATTTTTTGTCAGTGCTGAGGCCGACTGACGTAAATTGCGAGTGGGACAGGCTGATTAACATAAAGAAATGAAATCAGTCATCAAAGGGTTAACCACTAAGGATCAGGTTCGTCTCTCAGGTGGAGCCCAAGTGACTCATAATGTCGGTGGATGGATGCAGCGGGATAGATGGCGGAGATATGAACATCCGGACACTGGACCAATTAGTATGCTACTTACAGTGGCTCCAACATATGACAAGATAGTGTGCCAAATCCGACACCCAAACTTACTTTTGTTGTTCAGAAGTGCATTGCCGACCCTATTGAGCAAAATGGTATGAACCATCCAGTCTACCAGAACGCGATGTCTGTACGGCAAAATTACCGATAAACTGGTGGCTCTCAAAGACATCAGCTTCTGTACCATTACTTGATGAAGGGCTGACCAGGTGTAAATTGATGCTTGACTGTGCTAGCACGTTCTGAATTCGTTCCAATCAGAACAATGAAAGAATAAAATTCGATCATGAGGATTTACAGAAGTAATTCCATGCAATGAAATCACAATCTAATGTTGGGATTATTCGGCGAAAGGGAGTGGCAAAAGGAATCAACCAGCATTACACAGGTTGGAAAAAATATCATCGATCGAGATAACAACCGTGTGTAAACAGCGAAGTCGAGGTCAAGGCGTGCAATCACGAGACAGCAGTCACGTTGCTCTCGCCCTCAAATTAGTTGTTTGGTTGTATGATGTAGGCACCTCCAGATTGAACGCCTGTGTTGTCACATGATGTTTGTTATGTAGTTGTCGCGTGTTAGTGTCAACTACTGATTTATCCTCGTCAACAATGGTGACAAAGAAAAGGATGTGGGATTAATAACAGACGAAATGCAACCGCAAACAATGTGAAAGCGATTTAAGGAAGAACCTCACTGGCATAGGGTAAGCAAAATCTCAATAACATATTGACAACCATAGTGGCAACTTACCCACGATTTCACTGTTATCCATCGACAAATACCGTCTCCAGTAGATCGCAGCTTTCTCACAGTCACTAGAGAATCGACATAAGTAAAACGCAAAGGCAAAAAGTAGGTTTGTGTTACAAAAAAGCGCAATAAATGAATTCAGTCGCCTGTGAGTAACAAGAATTAAAATGTACACGATAGTAACCACGGCGTTGTCAATCGTCGACGAAGCTGGCGTTTAACTGAAGTACAACCATCAAAAGAGGAGAAAGAAATGGAGAGTACTTGTCAACGTAAACTTAGCGTGTAAGATCAAAATGCCTACGCATCACAAGCAATCAACTCAGTTGAAACCGAGAGTAGGGTGGCAAATGTCGACCTGTTGTCATCATGGCGCGAACATCTGACTAAAGTATTTACATTCTGGTAGATTTTTTGACTGGTTTACCTTGAAAAGAAACACAATAGACTGGAGTTTAGCTGTTATTAGTGTTCGGAACATAATTCGAACGTTATTCGATCATTATAAACCGTATGTGGTCTGTCAACTTTAACGGACAACTCAATGACGGATACATCTAGTCAAGCCTCTCCGAACACGCCGAGTGATGTTTCGATTATGGTCGGGTAATCGGGAATTTGATTATGGACACTCACAAACAATTAATCAATTAGCGGACGAAATGGAACATTTCGTTAAAATACCATAAGTAAGCTAATTGTCACAAAACTCTATGGGCCGTGGACCATATTGTGTCAGTTTGCTCAGTCAGTCAGTTAGCCAGCAGCGTTTGGATTAGTATGAGCGTGAGCGCACTGCTGCACAAAACAAATGGAAGAATTTCATAATGATGAAAGCCGAATCAGAGGAAGACAGGGATCGTTAAAAGATAGCAATGAAATCATGTTTGTTTGGTAACACGAAATCAAGTGAGATCAAGCTATGGTTCGTTCAAATTCTTCTACTCACGATTCAGCCGGTGTGATGGAAATAACGTGAATTGTAAGATACGTAAACTCAACGGATAAGTTGTAAAAGTACGGTCTGAAGCTATCAACGAACAGGTGTTCAACTTGGACTGTCACGTCACCAAAGATATGTACATTTGATCCGATCCAGCTACTTCATGTCGAAAACACCGGTTGTGCTCATCAGCGACCTAGGCCATTAAGCTTTGTCTGTTATGATAGCATTTTCCTGACTTCCATTATTCTGATAAACAGAGTTGGTTAATCAGGTGTTAAGAAGCAGAACAAAAAACAAGACCAACTAGCTCTTGGTGAAGAACAGAAAATCCGTCTAAGTGCATAATTAACAGGAAATGGAGGAAATCGGCTGCGCCAGCTCGCCTCTTTGTTTGCAGGGTTATCAACCCAGGATGTTTCCGAAACAAACGATGATGACAAATCAGACACCACGACTACAGACCGCTTCGAAAAGGCCAGTTGTAAAAAAACACGACGATACTTAGCCACAGCATTGTGCATAGTGGCCACCAACAAACTACTGATCGGGATAGGTTTGCCTGACAGTTGTCAGACACAACGAACTAAGTTTAATGATGTGACAGACCGGAAATCGCACATCATTTCACCGCATGGACCACACAGACCAATCGGAACAAATTAATGTGAAGGCGAGGGAAGTGAACGGACGAAACCAGAAACAGTGATGAAAGCGCTGCGAAAAAAGGGGGAAAGAACACATTTAAGTGACGAGAAATGTCAAGGAAGGTTAACGGAACTGTCAATCGACGCTGGCTCAAATGAACCTAGACGATCGTCATCCATGTAAAATCCACCTAACGCCTAAATAAATAAATAGAATAACCTACATTTTGCTAACGTCATTAAAACCCACTACAGTTCGTGAGGCTGTGTGCGACTTGTGTCTTCTCATTAAGTGATACTTAAAGCCATCGGAATATCGACAGTCGAAGTCACTTGTTAGTAGGAAAATAAGGACGCATTTCGTCGTGTTTCCTCAGGTGACATTGTCGTTGCGTCGAGGTTTGGGCATTGACGTTATGTATATAAGTAAGTAAGAATGCCGACTGATCCGGTCCCACAACAGAACCGCAACAGGTGCTTTTTGCAAAACAAATTAGTGATAACGACGCTCGCCTACCAATCACGGGTTCAAACCCAGTTGCCGCAGCTGCTCTTATACAAGTCAAGCCAGCCTGACAATATCTAGTCCACAAATGACCCTAAAGTGGCACGTAGGCCTGGAATGTCAATTTGCATATGTATGCACCCTGATGATCAAAACAAGTTCGGACAAGGTTTTTATGGAGGAATTTTTACATCTTCCACTTTTGTTTCTAGATAACTGTTCGGTTTTTCTCACACGGTTGTATAGCACTTAATATTCAGTATTGAACACTGACGTATTGATGACAATGAGAGCCATTTGAAACATGATTTCCGAACATATGAACCAGCCACAACGGCAAGTAGCGAATTATTCCAGGTTTAACAAGGCTAGATACAAGTTGCATCGAATCCCACTGGCCCAGACACGAAAAGTAACATGCACAAGAATGTACCAGCGAACTACGAAGGTCATCGATCATCTACGACGTCAAAACCAATAGTGTACAAAACAATTGGGTAGCTTGGAAACAACGACAGCATATGATAAGCAGATGAAAGGGAAAGCATCAAAAACCGTTTGTCAGTATCAGTTATGGTCTCTACTGAAAAAAATCTACAGTGTTTACATAGCCTACAGCACATTCTTCAGTGGCACAAAAATCGTTTTTGCCAATCAATGTACAACAGTTCGACCCATGAGAACACAGTGGAAGGACACGTTAAAATGTGGCATCCGATCTGTGAATGAGTTAGGCCGATTAAACTACTAGGGCCGAACTTAAAATCGCCAACCCAATATTGTCACGAACGCCATGCTACTGACGGTTTCAGGCGTCCGGAAAATCAATCGGGATACCCACTCACAACTGAGGCGTTACAAAGATTCGGGCAGTTAAGCGCGGGCAAGTCAGCCAAAGGCGATGGTGCACTTTCCCTTTTCTGTAAAAGTGCACATCCATATCACGCGCTGAGACCATAGCTTTGGGCGCGTGGGTCGAGTCAAGAGCGAACGACAGGCAGACAGGCAATGCGCGTTTGTAACAAACACAAGCGCACGGAAAGCACGTGCACGGCGTGACAGGTCAGAGAGAATAGTATCAAGTCAGGTGACTCTATGGCCTAGATTGGCCAGTTTGCAATTAAGGGGAGAACGGACGGGTGAATCGACTGCAGGCCTTCGGTTGAAAGGCAAACAGGTGAAAACTATCGAGATTGCTTGCTCAGCACTTTCAAATGCTTCACTGCACCTTTCAATAACCTTCTTGCTAGTTTGTTGCTACTTAAAAGCTAGCGGTGAATTTGACCACAGGTTTTCTCGAGGTACGTAGCAAGTGTGCATACCTCACAGACGCTGAACATTTTTTTAAAGTTTGCTTTCAATCACCTCTGTACACACAAAAAGGTCTGTACTCTCGTAATTCACACATCACTGTAGTAGCAAACACAAAAGGATAAATTATCTGGAGGAACAATAAGTCAACCTCAATATCGTCACAAACTTTTCTTGCACATTCATGTCAGTTCACAGACAAATGGTGATTAGATGAGTAATGACCATGATACGTTCTGTGGCACGTTTGAAGTGCATCCCACAAGCTTTGTAGATGGAGTAAAACAAGATCAAGACTTTGATGGAATGATTGAACTTGGCCAAATGCGGAATACAGATGTATAAATTTCTGTCAATTCGCCACTAATTAGTCCGTCGGATTGGATTCTCGTCAGTGTTGACGGAATCGACGTCTGTTTGTGTGCACACAGGAAACCTGGGGCAACTTTGAAGTTTTCACGGTAAACGACTCAACTCGAGTGCGCATGACGACACCCACCTCCAGTGCGTGGCTTTCACTAAACTGTTGGGTAATGATCGCATCTACATGGTATGGCCTAACGGCCACTTTTTGTTCTTGTCAAACCCACTGACTGCGTTGTCTCTAAACAGTTCCGCTCACTTTAAGGGCATAAAATCAGATGTGTTGTGAGTTGCCTCCTGATGAATAGCGGAAAACGAACATGTTTGTCACATTGTCCACTTGGGAAGAAAAAAACGTATTTTTGTGCAATCTGATGTGGTTGGTATTGACTTCTTGATACCGATCGTTTAAGTGGCCTCTACTGACTACTAGTCAATCACCATTTTTGTATATAAATTTGCATGTGATTCCCATTTGTTCATCCGACTAAATATGGCAGCGCGGATAAATCCACGGTGTAGATAGAGAAACCCTTGAATGTATCCACAAGAAACTGTATAGACTTTCGCCCTATATATTCGAATAGCTTTTGAAGAAAGCAACAAACGTATTAGGAGCCAACCTACAGTTCTACAACACAGAGCTCTGTCACAAAATGTCCATCACAGGCTAAGAAATGAAGACCCGAAGGTTGATGACGAGAGTGAGTAATCGGGATGCCTAATATCAGATGGCTGAATATGAAATGAAATCAAAATATGCCCTTCTGGTTGTTAGCATCCTTTACGTTTATCACACTGCGAAATTATCAATGATTGGGAAAGATCAATGTGTGAACTTTGTGCTCGCTCAAATCACGGGTTAGAAGCGCTACCGGACGTCATCTTGTCTCAGCCCGTGGCAGACACATCGACACTGTTGCTTGTTCTTCCAATTAGTCTTCCTTTAATTTTAAAGAAGTCTTTCTTTTAGAACAATTCACCGTTGTTGTAATGAATGGCGGCTCAAATTACATGTATGAAGAGTAGGTTATGTCCGTATGTTCAGTTGAGGTGCTCGTGACCCATCGAGGTTCCAACCGGAAACGTTGTGAGATAGGGAGGCCAACGGGATCCATTGGCGAGAACATCGTCGTTTGTGAAGTAAGGACAAGTAACGATGTAAGACAGATGCCCTGCAGATAAAGCCCCACTCCTATTTGTAACCAAGATGTTTGTCTGCTGTGTAGGCATTTTAATATTGGACACTTGAACTTGGATAAAGCTTGTTCACAGAATAAGTCCCCTACCCTCTGCTTTCCTACGGGTTGTATGACAGTTAAACACTAATATCTATCACTAAAGTATTGCTGTTGTTGACGATGATGATAGTGAGACTCATCAGTGGTTAAGCTAAGAAAGCTGTATACAGCGACATTAAACCTCCAGACGTAGAAGCAATGATCGGCTTGAATACCTGATGATCGCAAAGCATACGAATAACTCAAGAACAACCTGGTGGTCAATAACTTGCAGTAGATGAATGAGACGAGGTACAAATAACCGCACGAGTCCTGGTTCAACTTCGGTAGGAAATAAATAATCGCATTCACTTTAATCACGGAAATACCATGCCGACTGGTGGTAAACAAGTCTGCGGGTTTCCCATGGTTTGTGATATTCGTGTCTACCTGTGAAACATGACTTTTGGTTCATTGAACCCGATAAAGTCCCTAGGACAATCCTCGATCTTGGCCTAGACAACCGGAAAACTGTGCAAACATAACCAGTCAAATTTTAAAGTTACTGTTGAAACAAAGGCCTAGTATGTTGGACAGGGTGGTGATATATACACATAGGAATAGTGCAAAAAGATAAAAACAGCATACTCAATTTCTTCACAGTTATATGCGTCAAATAACTTGCGCCTCTGTGGCCCAATAGGAGAGAAAGACAGTAAAAATTGGAAGTGTGAGAAGAAAAACTCACGCCAGTTTGTCCTCAGTCGCGTAATCCGGCGTGACTGGAGGTGGCTTTTTCGTTACGCGGTTTACTTCCATGTGTAAACCCTCCAAAACGTAACGAAGAAATTCTTGTGAGTCTTGCTGACTGTATCAAAGAAAAACGGAAACAACACACACATACGGGGGCAATCGGATGAGATAAACACTGGCACCCCGCATGACACACGCTCATACGGAATGCGCGTAGAACCCTCACGTAAACACAGATGGTGCAGCGAAAAAATACGCCATGGATTAGACAGATTGCATACAAGCATGTTCATTGGTGCAGTGACCTAAGTGACGTGACATTTGACCGTAGGTCTGTGTTCAGTAAGGTAACAAATAATCCACATAGTTGCGTGAGAAGCACATACCTCATAATAGACAAACAGAATTCCACTCTCCTACACGAAGCACACACGTAGAATAAAGTTGTGTACACGCCCTGATATCATATTCCAGAGGCCTCCAGAGCTTCAAAATACGTGTTTCTGGCTGTTTCTTGTGTCAAAATTTTTCCAAAGCTCTTTCATCAGCGCACCTTCGAAAAACCTCATTACATCGAACTTACATATTCTAGTTGTTTGGCCGGGTTGTCTGTAAAACACATACACTCAATGGCACGGGGTAGTGAAAGCCGTAGGAAAGCTGCATTGCTGGTGACACAGCATTTTCACCTAATGTTTGGTTGTGTGTTTGCTTGATTCTGCACGTTTGGTTATAAACAAAGTTGTTAGCAATAGTCAGGCCTCCTTCTTAACCTTTTTTTTACTTGGCTACGGCTTGTGTTTTTCTTTGCTGTTGTATGGCAGTTAAGCGTCAACACGAATCATTGATGCTTCATTGTCTTTAATGACAACGATGTAAGGGAAACGTAGCTAAACAGTGACCATGACCTGGGGTCGATTGAACTCAGCGTAACTGTGGTCAACTGTGAACCCCCGTAAAAGCGGGAGTTAAGTAATTGTTACAACCCGGCACTAACACTTGAGAGAAGTCGGAACCGACAAAATAACATAAACCCACAAGCCAGAGCACGAATGTCCATTTGGATGTTGCTTGGGGAAAAACTGTGTTGGACTGTTTACGGATGTATGAAAGTGAAGTAGATGAAAGAGGGCTTTGACGAAGGTGGTGGTGTACAGTCACAACAGTAACGCGCAATGAAACACATTGAAACAACACACCGTCAAGAGAATGGTCGTCATATTGAGGTCAACTGTGAAATCGAGTGGGCTTATCAAGTGGGTAGCCACCCTCGGGAGACAAGCCCCCGTGTAACTGAGGTGTGGTGAGACTGCAACTGGAGGCCGAGGCTCCATTACAAGTTGTACGAATTGCTACATTACAGAAAGACAGTGGAATATGGTTGTTGTCCGGTTGGGTTGCGAATATTAACCGATCACCGGCAAACATAGACGACAATCTGAGAAACCGGCTAATGAGGTCAAACTTCATTAGGTTGATTTGAAGAAGCTAACCGATTATCACCGATATACAAGTTGTTCCAGAATTGTGGACCCAGACACAAAATCCAGAGTCCGAACCGAAGTGTTTATTGAACGAACAAGCTTCCTAACCCACTCGGATGAACGAACGGACACAATACAACGCTGTAACCACAACCAGACTGGCTGGCACGGGGGTGTACACGTCCCTCTGGTCACGTCGCTGGGCACCAACATCTCAGTGTATTAACCACCGCGGTCCACGATCGAGAACACCTAGCTGCTGACACGTCTCCATAAATGTTCCAGCGCCTGAAAGGCAACGTTAGACTGGGAACCAGCATGTATCATTGACTGCAAACAAACAAATTAGCAATGCGATATGTCCCTAACGGATTGTGCTATCACGCTAATTTTTACGCTGAGTGCTGAATGATAAAAAGCCACATTCAGGGATCGAACAGATTTACTAATTAGTAAAAGAGTGGTCAAAAACTAGCTATGTAGACTTCATGTATAAATGGTTCTGACGACAGGTTAGAATCGATACTTACATTTCACCGAAGGCACTGCGGACTTGTGGGCTACAGGGTAACTAGTTCCGTGTGTCTGTCTCACTCTTCATATATTATGTTGGACCGTACTTTTTACAGTTCGGTTTGTTAAACAGCAGCCGTGCACATCTTGGTCTGGACGAGTTTATCACGCTGGAATCAGATCACACTTCTGGAACGCGAGTAGGAGAACAACGTGCCGATAATCTGACAATTGAACAGTGTACACAACTGGTTTCTATTTATGCAGCTTGTGGTGAACGTGCGGAGGAGGTCACTGGCAAGTCTAATGCAAGGCGTGTGGGTACACGATCGGTTACTCGTAAATCAGTTCGAAGGCTTATGAAACAGTTTGTTGCAACGGGCAGTGTTCATGATCTGCAATGAAGTGGTCAACCACGCTAATCAGCAGGTGGTTCTTGTGCTAAGGAAGTACTATGACTTGTAAAGAAAAAAGCCCCGAAAGAGCATCTGTTGACCCGCTTGATAAAGTAACACTTCGAATCCCAACGTACACAAGTTATTCAAAAGATACAAGTGTCGGACATACAGGCAAGCCAGATTAGAGGAGCTTCGGTTATCGGATGTAGACAAAAGTACGCCACTTTACACGTAGTATTTATCGAAAATATATATATATATATATATAACTTCGACAGTATTTACCGAAGAAGCAATATTCTGTTTGAACGGATTTGTGCAGAAATTTCATTTCTGGCAATATCAACGATCCCGATCGATTTGCTCCAATCCGACTGTAATACAACCCAAACCTTATGGTCTGGGCGGGGCTCATTAGAACACGGATTATCAGGCTTTTCTTTTTTATTATAAAAACGTTATAGGTAAGACCTCCATGCGGATAATCGCTTACAATCTAGAACAGTTCTGACTCCAGTTGCTGTGGCAGAATGTTGTACCAACGCTGAAACAACAAAGAGTACTTGAACACGTTTAGTTTCACTGGGGTGACCCAGCACCAAATTATACACTACATGTACGAGAATATCTGAATGAAACGTTCGGGCGACGATGGAGCGACCGCGGTGGACAAACGAAGTGTCCCCACGGTCGTCAGATATTACTCTACTGGATTTTTTTTCTTGGTGCTACCTCAAACAGTTCACAGAGAACGTCTACAAACACTGGAGAGACTGAAAATGACTATAATCTTGGAACGTGATGTAATCTTTGAGATTACTTTGAAAAGTGTGTCATCATGCCATTGTGTAAACAAAACCACTGGGAACATTTTGAGGATCTCTTGTGAATTTACAATTTCCTTCTGTGTGACGATAATGTGCACTCGTCAGCAGAACGGCACATCTCTAGCAGTAATTGGTAGATTCGTAAACTTAGTAGATAACTGTCTCATTAAGGTACCGTTTTTGCTCATGTGTAGGGGAATACCACAGATTAATTGTTTTGGAACATGACGCATTGTCATTGTTCAAGGCAACACGTTAACTACACGTAATGCATAAGAAAGCGGTTGAGAATAGAGACCCAAGCTTTATTACACGGAATGTACAAACTACCTCATATAACGCAGTAAACTGCATCGACAAGCGTACATCAGGAAAATATAGCCAGTTCTAGCCACAAGATCGCGTAATATCTACACGTTGCGTATGGTTCATCTGTGACGTACAAAAATGGTCTCAATTTCGGTAGCTGTTTCCTTAAAACGACACACTGTCCTCTTCACCGCCATAAATCAGTGTGGTTTGGTTACGGCATGAGGGACAACATTTTCGAGCCAACTGTCTAAATCAGGCTCGATAACGAAATAAGTTGCTTCCGTCACGGATAAAATGGTCAAACAGCATATGTTGGCAGGAAGTAAAACGTCTGAATAACAAGGGCACAAAACTGACGAATGCCATGCGCCGCTTAGCACACTCAGAACATGGTTATGAAACGTCACGTCGGAGACCACAAATGAAGCGGTAAACCTAAAACACAGATACGCGTGCCGCAGATTTTAAGTGAAAGTTGCTAGTTCTTGATTAGTCTTTTAGTAATTTGTAAATCTGTTCGATCCCTGAATGTGGCTTTTTATCATTCAGCACTCAGCGTAAAAATTAGCGTGATAGCACAATCCGTTAGGGACATATCGCATTGCTAATTTGTTTGTTTGCAGTCAATGATACATGCTGGTTCCCAGTCTAACGTTGCCTTTCAGGCGCTGGAACATTTATGGAGACGTGTCAGCAGCTAGGTGTTCTCGATCGTGGACCGCGGTGGTTAATACACTGAGATGTTGGTGCCCAGCGACGTGACCAGAGGGACGTGTACACCCCCGTGCCAGCCAGTCTGGTTGTGGTTACAGCGTTGTATTGTGTCCGTTCGTTCATCCGAGTGGGTTAGGAAGCTTGTTCGTTCAATAAACACTTCGGTTCGGACTCTGGATTTCGTATCCGAGACGAATTGTATTTATATCAGATTGGCTTAACACGAGGCTGAAGTGTACGATGCACGAAAAACTCACGCGTAGCCAACAAATCTCGGAGCGAAGCGTTGCATTTGCATTCTGAATTGATGTGGGCTAACAGACGAGTCGAGAAGCTCCGGATCCCAAAGTTCTTTCATCAAAGAAACATAGGCTGAAAAACAGGTGACGTGAAACGTTCAAAGGCTTTGTGAGGACGGCTATGGAAAATCGATTCGATTAAAGAAACCATCAATACTGATCAAATAGAACACAATAATCGGCCAACTAAGTAACCATCCGGTGAACCTGTTATAGCTACATCAACAGCTTCATGCAGTTTCCTTAGACCGGACTGAAATTCAACATGATCATTGAATATGCACACGTAAATGCAAATGATAGGAAGAATCTTCTAACCAAACCGAGGCTACACAAATGAAAATTCTTCAAATTGACTGACGGAAGTCAAAAAAATGACAACTGAATTAGTGCCAAGGACCCAAGCAGATGTGTCAAGGTGCCACGTATCGAACCAGAGAGCACAGTCTCGCATCATTTTTGTTTGAACGAAAACCGAACCCATGCCACGTTGGCTAGTACTGGTTGGCGACATTCGATTCCGATTAGCTCGTCACAGTGATCGAAGCCCAAGAACGCCTGCGCACAACCATCAACCCAAGTGGCTTACGTTGCACCACCTGTAGTTCCACCCACACACCACATAGCCAATGTGAACCCGAGGGAATAAGACCGGTAGGTGTGCGCGTGAGGCCTTCGTATCCAGCCAGCCAATGCTGGTTAGCCAATTGATTGCCTAGCAGGGAAAGGAAACCCTCATCTCTCGGAGAATAAACAGATAGAGAGACTGCAATGATAAGATCTGTACTGAGAAGAAGCATATGTGAAAAGTAATGCAAGAAGCATTTCAGCACAAGAGTGCGTAGTAATGCATTTTAGAGAAGATAAGGAGGAGAAACAAAATTCGGATTGAACTACGAAAAGAACAGACAAACCATCCATCACACAATACTCCAACAAAGCTGAAGAAAAGAATGGGTAGAGGACCGCGAACACCCGAACTTCTGAAAAGAGGAGCAGATTAGTTGCCATACGACTATGGTTTTGGACGATGAAACCATTACTGGAAATCGAATGGATACACTCATATGACCTACCTAAGTCTAATCAAGCTGGAACGACAGTATTGATGTGACAACCTCTTAATAATGAGGAAAATAAGCATTCTACATCGCATACTACAACACTAAGCGCTGTTGCTTGGCTAACTTATGTAGGCTCGTTTAGCAATAAGATGCGTATACATTGTAGACGAACAGCTCAGCTGCGAGTGAAAGTTAGGTCGCAAGTGTAAAAATAACCTCTTCGCGACCATCGCCGCTCCGCTTCATTTGTTAACAACACAATTAGGCAACGATAACATTTACGCTACCCAGCCCGATTGACTACCAGTTCCCAGAAAACCTATAGTTGTGTGCTGTGTGAGTGACGGGGTCACCAACGTGAGAGACAAGCACGATGTATGGAGACTAACGTACTAGCAGATGTCATGTTGTCACAACTCATTGCATAGCAATCTCGCAACCAACGTCAAACGACCGGGATTTTGGTACGGTGTGACCAGCGTGATGGACAACTAGTTGGAAGCCCCAGTGTGTGTCCTAACGGTCTAGATTTATTCATTTTTAGTGGCTGAGTGATTGAACCAGCTCCATCAGCATGTTTTCATACAGTGACTTCCAGGTAATCCGCCACCAGAAGGGACGGTCGTTTATTAGCGAATCACACAAGGTGGCAAATTAACATAGATCTACCTGTATACGGCAATTTGCTGTCCTTATAGGCAGGACCCTGAGAAAGTGACGGATTTCCTCAGAGGGTAAATTAGCCGGGTGGCAAAATAACCCAGTCACCGTGGTTACTTGCCCGGCGCGTGTGATTGTATGCAGATATATACAAAGATGGTCGACTATTTGAGAACAGCATGGATCCTTCAGCCAGAGTGGTAATACTTCGCAACCATAGGGCAACACCGCCCACAAGGTCTCTAGAGCACGTGCCATCACAAAAACGGCTATTCTAACTTCGAATGACAGTTCCTGTGTAATTTAATAAACTGAGGGTAACGGAAGCAATGAATTGATCATAAATATGTCCGCATACGTTAGTAGGCAAATGGCGCCTTGACAGTCCAAATGACCGACCAAGGAGTGCTAATTAGATTCTACAAATCATCAATGTGAATACAAAGGCCGTCAATGAAAAGTAGTCCATGTGACATTAGCCTTCGAAAACTACCTGTCTGGATAAGATGTAATCAACGTGAACTTTGGAGTCAGAATAGTAGATTCCCACTTAAACGACACCAAAGCTAAGTGGTTCAACGCTATCTCGACTTCCCTTATATAGGTTTGAGCAGCGTGATAGCATCAATATAAGCACACATGTTTGCAGCCCTGAGCCAAAACGGGCTGTGTTGTGACTCCAACCGTCATTTACTGTGCAAGGCGTGAAGAAATGTTGGAGAAAGTCCACTAAAATAGGAATAATTGGGACTAAGAACAGCGTGGATGCAAGTGCGCCACTGGCTTCAGCACGTTTTCGTGTCGGACGGCGTTAGGAACCAGCGACTTTGAACGATCACGCGGCCCCAAATTAGAAGATAGTAACTATTAACTTTAAGCACCGGAACAGTCAAGGCGTTCATGAATCTTTACTATTCGTCAGTAAACACGAATACGTCGTCCAATGACCGCCTCTTGATTCCATACAACCGCCCCTAGTCAAGGCTAGCATATGGAGTACGTAGTGGGGCAATTGCAGATTGAACATTCTAATTGGTTAATCAACTGATCGCGTATCCTTAGCATTGTGAAGTACGCGCTGCTGAATGGCTATTTCGCTCATGCGACCACCGTGCTTGATTTGATTTGATGGAGGAAGTCAGCAACGGTCAAACATCACACGTCTGTCCACATTCCCTTCACAGATCGATCAAGCTGCAGGGCCATAAGGCACGTATATGTTCATATACAAGAACAGCAACCCTCACCTTCAACTGCAGCCGGGTGCGTCTTCAATATATCACAGATACTGAAGGCTGGATAAGGCAACACGCAATTCGTTATATACGCTGACGATTCCTCAATAATATTGCACGTTGAGATGTTACTACCTAAGCAAACTAACCGGTCTGTAGTACAAAGCGAACTACCTACCATAAAGCGGACAGGACTGAGAACACGCCAATCTTGAAGCTCAACTTTGCACGTCGAAGATGTGAAGCGCGTTTCACTCACATCAGTCGGGCTATTCACCTAGTTCAGCACGGTCTGAATGTTCAGTGGAGAAGCTAAGTAAAACAATGGTATCAGCACCGGGAGGAAACTCAACAAGGACATTGGAACACTTTCCAGAACGTCGTCTACATTGAACTAAAGAGGGAAAGAGATGGAATATCCCTGGCAAACGCCACTCAAAAACATAAACGTCCACGATGGCTGGTCAGGAATTACCACCCAGATTTAAAAGTGAGCACAAGGCAACCTTAAAGGACTCACGTACTTTCCTGGACCCCTCTCCTAACAAGGCATATTCGAAAAACACTACTCACATCCGAATCGACGGTGACACGTAAGTCTAATGATAACACGATACTTAGTCGACGTTATCCCACCTACGTGCGAGTCAATACGCCGCATGACAGCAGACGCTTTGTGGTGCCACGGCGAAACACTCAGTTTGACTTCTCGGATTACTGGGGAACGACTTGAGCGTGAAGCTTAAGAGAGCATTCCAACATTTCCCGTTATGCGTCAGTTAAGGGACTGAATCAAATAAACGTACACAAATGAGTCCAGGTGCGCATCAGAGTTTCGCTTCTTCTAAAAACCTGAACGAAGAATACAAAAATCTGTGCTTGAAGGTTGAGGTGAAGACCCCGCTGGATCTATGAAATAAGTAAACATCTGTGCAAATCATATTAATGAGGCCCGGCTAACTGGTCTGCCACGTCTACAGTAAAGCTGTTTCAGGCCATCACATTACAGGGTTTGCTGCCGCATGCCCTACGCATGGGCGTGTGTGGACCTAATATTGTCAAAAGGCCCGAAAAAGCAAGAACGGTTACAGCAACCACGGACAGAACCTGTAATATTGCGACTGGCTGTCGGTGTCGCCAAGTGCTCACTGTCAAGATGAACATAAACGTGCGGCCTATGAGTTATAATGGAGATAACAGTTGTACCCAGCTCGTATTACGAAGTGCCCGAGGGGAGTGCATAACAAATGGCCAACGATCATATACGGGCGCCGTATGATTGAAAAGGGAAATCTAACATTCTGCGCAAAACCGGATGGCATCGACTAATGAAAAGAAGTACCGAGTTCATGCAGAGATAAGCGTTGACGCTCGGTACCAGTCAATTCGAGAACTCACATGCGAACAGATTTCCGCGCATGGTGCTTGATTTGTTCAGATCAGACATATAGCGTCCAGAAAGGCAATAGTCCGAAAGAGGATGTGTGTTGCTCAGACACTGGATGATAGAGTTCATAAAACACTGAAGGCAAGAGGCAGGAAAATGCATGATTTTATCAGTAATCAATCGAACACTCACCGAAGCAATCAGTTTTAATGATACTGTGAGAAACTCGAGTTACTCGTCCAAGTCATATATCAGTTAATTTCATGTTTTATGGCACTGGGCTTATGCTAACACAAAGCGGAGATCAACACGTGCGTCACTCTGATAACGAGAGAGATTATTGCCTTAAGGTTTTTCATTAGCTTACAATAAGACTTTTCTAAAATGAAAAATAGATCAGGCAGTCGTACCGTGTTTCCGAGGTTATTCAGCCCGACCAGCCCGCCATTTCGTTGGTCCTCAATTGCAACAGTTTTGACTGTGACGAAACCTCCTGGCGGAGCAAGTCGTGATGTGGTGGACCATCTGGGATCACTGCTATTGTTGCTGCTATTACTGCTTCCTACGGAGACCGGCGGTCCAGGAGAGCGACAAGCCGGCGGTGGTGGTGATGAATCGTGAACAGTTGGGGATTGGATGATGGGTCTCGATGCCACTGACGGAAAGTGAGCTGAGGTGAACTTTAGTCCAACTCCTGGTCGGGTGGATGAAGATGTCAACGAGATGGAAGAGGAGGAACCGTGTGCAGAAGAGGTGGTATCACTGGATAAGTTGGAGACGACGGAGTCCGCGTTCAAAGTACGATTCGTTTTGACGTTCACAGGAAGACAGGGGCCGTTAATGGAAAGTGCGGTGAGGCGGTTGGAGAGACCGACCACCGGATTGGATGGCTGCGTAGATAGGCATGTCAAAACAGATGCGCTAGTTTGGAAAAATCACTACAGTGGCACACCAATTACGCCAGATTTTGTAACAGAACACAAAGACGGGAAGTAAGATTTTAACACACGGAAAAAGATGAATCTCAAAGCAAAACGATTTTCGCGGAATGACGTACGCGCTATACATTGGCACAACTGCCGCCCGTGTGCACCACGAAATCCAAGCAAAGTAACTAAATCAAGAAAACTGGTTTCATCTCGGTGAAAACCGATTGCATCGCGGAACAGAGGTAAACACTTCCTGGTGAAAAATCTCATGGTAGGGTGTGACAGTTCAGACAAGCTGGTCCTATATTGCATTCTTTCATAAAACTCAAAGAAAACAGAAACCGTTACGTTACTGGACATGCTTGTGCCACGCACGGCGAGCGGAAACACATAGGGGTAACGAATGAGTCGTACCGCTTTTTGATACCGCACAGTCGTACAGAAAACGGACAATACGTTTGGTAGATAGACGGACGAACAAACATCGCACATATTCTAGTAGATAAGTGATAACATGCACACACGCGCGATAAGGTGCCTGCTGGTTTTTGACACACAAGACAGAACCAATTCATGACTCAGCAGGTTGACTTTCACATATCGTGACAGTCCATCTGAGTGGGTAGGTGTGGCCTATTTGACTGGGGTTCTTCTGACCTCTTAAGTCGCTGGTTACAAACACTATCCGAAAGAACAATATGTCGCAATCAGTGGCGTGCTTACATTCAAGCCATGTCTAGTTTCTCGTAGCCTTGTCATATCCATTTTTACCTTTTGGTGCATTTTTTTCTTCCGAATTATTCCATTCCACCATTGTGGTAGTGGCTAGAAGCATAGTGCGTTATGGTCAAGCTCATGGCCATTATGAATGAATGTATGAATGAATCATGAACCGTTCTGATTTGTTGAAGTGGTGGTCTGGCGTGCGAACCGCACTCTCATGAGGTTCTAGGTCGCACAGATGACTGCGAGGGAGCACCAAAGTGATGCGGCGCGATCCCGTGAACAAACAATGAAACTATTTAATTGGTCTTCCGAATAAGAAGGAAGAGGGATAAAAAAAGATACTCTCAAAAGGAGAGTACTTTTATCATCAAAACCATCACCATTTTCAGCGTTGGGCCACAGCCTAGGGTAATATGGATCGGGCTGTCTCTGGTCATGACAGTGGTCGACGAAGTTGCACAGTAATATAAATAATAAGGGGTTGGATACAAAAGAGAAACGGAGACAAACAGAAACAATTGCGTCTCACGAAAAGGAGGAGTCAACGATTTTGCGGATATAGACTCGCTATTCAGTGGCATACTACCATGTCAGAAGGTGTTTCCAATCAGTGGTGTGGATGGCTGCAAACCCGTCAACCAAATAGACGGCACCTATCAACCTTGCTCAGTGGGAGGGCCAAGGATTTCACAGCCCGTCATCCCTTGGCCGTCTTGCAGTTTCTTACAACCACCAACAAACTCACTGAACAATGCGTGGTGCGGAAGATGCTCCGTCGACGCGTGGAGCATGTGAATTAACCAGAGAAGACTGTGCACTTCCACTGTCCGGGTTATCGGTAGCGAACCTGCACAATTCCCAAACACGCGCCGACGGACTGTCGTGTTGCTCATATACCCCATTTGATGCAAACTAACTGGCCGAGACAACGACGATCGAGGACCGGGAGTCGACATACATCTTCCACAATGGCTGATCATGAATGCAGACGCACTATTCAATAGGTATATATAAAAAACCTTCCAAACGTTCTGCAGACCAATGTAGCGCTGAACGCATGTACGGCACTTGGCAGTAACCAGAATCAGCTATAAGTGTCATTGTCACGGAATTCTTGGGTTAGGTAAACCCTTCAATGAGTTAGAAGGTTGCTTAGGATCTTGGGTTATTGCCCCGGTTAGGACAACTCAAGAAAACCTTAGCACCTGTTGCCTTGCAGGTCAGACTTCTAGATCAGAGACTTAGGATGAGGTTCTTCAACTTACGGCAGTAATGTTGACCAAATTCCGCCCTATTTCACTTGCAATTTCTTTTGTCTATCTGGTGTCTTCCAGTAATCATTTTTTAAAAAGCCAAGGAAACCAACAAACATCGGCGCTTTAAGTTGCTCTGAAGAACGATGGAGCGGGCATTGTTATCTGGGAACAGCAAAAAGCCATTTGCTCAGTTTGCAGATATAATGATCGTCAAACTGGTGGGAGGCTAAATTAGAAAAAGATAGTTCACTTATTTCCAACCAACTACGTCGGTCTGACAGGTGGGTTGAACAGTTTGAGGAATAGTTCGGATCATACAAACGACGGAGATTAGTTATCACGTTCCAGACCAGCAACCAATCAGAAGTGGGTTTAGAGATGAATTTGTTGAAGTGTAACAAGTCTCCACGTATAGGTTTGTCCTACTCTCTTTTCAAAGGTGGTCGGAAAAGGTTGATATTAGAAGCGGCGAAACTTTTTCACGCGGTTTGAAAGACAGAAGGGGTACATTGCAGTTAGGGTTTATCAGCAATTATTCACATCTCCAAAAAGTGAATTCGACACCTAAGTGATGACCACAGAGATCATCAACCTTGTCTCTGTTGCGTCCCAGTTACTCATTGGCCTTAATACTGTATTGGCTTACCAAACCCATGGAAAGCCAGATAAATGGAGAACAGACAAGATTCTTATCTAAATGAGAGAGTATCGAAAAATCCGAATTCTTGCAGGCGGTTGACAGTCACAGTAATTTTCAGCTTAAAACCAGCCTTCGATTCGGTTGTTCTCAAAGTTTTGAGAAACTGTCTCCTCCATAAACGGGTCCCACGCCTGAGAAATTCAATGAGCTTTGTGTTGAGTTTTCCTCCGACAATGAAGTGACCGACATGGGAAGCGAGGATAACGCTGTCCTGTTTGATCTAATGTTTAAGGTATACAGACTGTACTGAATGAGCACGCTGATTTACATGAAATGCGTCTTGTTTTGTTCTGTGGTTCGGAAACGTGGCCTGTTCGTGAAAAAGATACAAACCGGCTTACTGTGTTCTACCACTACTGTCCCCACCAATTAGCTACCACCAAGTGGGGTGTTCGTGCGGGGAAAAGCGACCGTTCATCAGAGCGTATTTCGGAACGTTTGGGATACGCGATCTATTGGTCAACCAATCACTTCGCACAGGCTACGATGGTTGGGTCCGCACTCTGCATGCCAGCTGAGTGTAAACCCTACCGGGCGTTAGTTGTGGAGACTCTTAGTAATTACGCAAAACTGCGGAGTGCTCACAAGTAAAAAAGACTGAATACTCCGTGGATGAAAGTCAGTAGCAATCGCCCGCCCGATTCGGGTCCACATGATGATTCAAATCGGGGTTAGAAATGCCATCAGAAACAACAGTGTGCCGTAATCAATCGCGTACAACACAACACAACGTTGTAGTTCATCTGTCTAGTCTTACGTGGTCCATTTTCCATTTTTCCACGTCTTTCAATATTCTCATTCCGAAATATTACGTCACTGTTGACGTCAACGGCAGTTCGAGCCACAGCACCATCTGGTCAGGTCCTTTGGTTCCCCTCGATATGACCAAATGATTTGTGGTTGGCAATTAGTCAAAGACGTATCTAGATGAGCAGATTGAGAATAAAACAACGTTACAAGCAAGTTGTAATGCTCTACGTTTCAACCATCTCGAGTGGCCTTCCTCAGGAGTGTTGTAATCGTAACCTTGTGTTATTCTCAACCTGCCCATCAATAACACGTTAAACACGACGCCCAAGCTGTTCAACTTCATTCGTACTAAATTTGGTGCGGATATTTTACAAAGACGTATCCACTCCACAAATGCGGACGGAACATTCACACACTGAATGTGACAACTGGACGGTTTTGCTGTTTTGGCACCAACGTTTATGAAGTGAAACCAATCAGCCGCTACCTTTCAGCATCCACTCCATAGTGCAACAATGCCTCCAATCCGCAAGATGAGGTATTACAGTAAATAGTTTGAATATCGTATTAAAGTAATATTTAAGGCCTCTCGATGAGTACCTTGGTGGACTTAAAAGTATGCTGCTCAATTTTAAACCTGTTCTACCTTGTCTTTGCAGGAATACCAGTATCGTGGCCGTGCACGACACGAAGCGACTATAGCAAATTGACAAATTAAAAAAAGATTGTAAGTTCCATGGTGCCGTGGACTCCAGGATACACTTCACCTTGCATCAAATCGGATGTAGTCTAGAGTTGTCCAATGGGACTTCAAAATGTTGTGTACTGGTGGCGAAAAAGTCTGGATATTTCCAACTTTAACCATTTCTCCTCAAGTCTGGGTTGCATTATCGCAAATGCAGTGGATATCAGGATAACATCAAGGTAAGCACACACGTTCGAAATACCCTTAACCGAAATGTGTTTTATCCGTTCAATGGTAGCGGATGCTGAATGCACTCCAAACGATAGGCGGTTGTATTGACATAATCCCATAAGTGTGTTAAACCTTTTTACAGACTCGGGAAGACTTACCTAGTTCCAGCTACGAACAGACGTTTCAGGTTCACTTTTGGATAACGCCAATTTCGGCATACAAATACTCTATCCAAAATAGGGAGTAATGTTCTACAACAAAGGCCTGACTTATGGCATGCGACTTATGAGCGTCGTATGTAAGTACGGTTTATCGGTTTTCAACTGGAACAATGGGTGCTGTCTAGTCAGAAAACTGGATCGGATTGATGAGACTATACGACTGTAGGCGGCTCAACTCGATCTCCCCGACCTATACTGCTACCTTGACGTGGTGGTCGGGCTTGTGTACTGTTTTGATCCGGCGGGCTATGCTGACTAGGACTCCGGTCCTTCCAGGTGCAACCTTGTCAGACAGGCCAAAGGGGAGCAGTCAGACGAAAAGCAGTTACAC